>JAWMAR010001963.1:0-37432 GCA_036785375.1 Leucoraja ocellata
TGAGAAAAGTGTTTCCTCATCTCCGTTTTTAAATTGCTTACCCCTTATTCTTAAACTGTGTGTAACCCCTGGTTCTGGACTCCCCCAACATTGGGAACATGTTTCCTGCCTCTAGCGTGTCATAAACCTTAATAATCTTATATGTTTCAGTAAAAACCCCACTCATACTTCTAAACACTAAAATATACAAGTCCAGCCGCTCCATTCTCTCAGCATATGACAGTCCCGCCATCCCGGGAATTAACCTGGTGAACCTACGCTGCACTCCCTCAATAGCAAGAATGTCCTTCCTCAAATTTGGAGTATAGAAACATAGAAAATCAGAGGATAGAAACATAGAAAATAGGTGCAGGAGTAGGCCATTCGGCATTTCGAGCCAGCACCGCCATTCAATGTGATCTTTCAAAATCGGAACCCCATTCCTGCTTTTTCCCCATATCACAGCTTAAGGATAAGGGGGAAATCCTTTAAAACCGAGATGAGAAGAACTTTTTTCACACAGAGAGTGGTGAATCTCTGGAACTCTCTGCCACAGAGGGTAGTTGAGGCCACAGTTCATTGGCTATATTTAAGAGGGAGTTAGATGTGGCCCTTGTGGCTAAGGGGATCAGAGGGTATGGAGAGAAGGCAGGTACGGGATACTGAGTTGGATGATCAGCCATGATCATATTGAATGGCGGTGTAGGCTCGAAGGGCCGAATGGCCTCTACTCCTGCACCTAATTTCTATGTTTCTATGTTTCTATCCCTTTATTCCTTTAGCCCTAAAGAGCTAAATCTAACTCTCTCTTGAAAACATCCAGTGACTTGGCCTCCACTACCTTCTGTGGCAGAGAATTCCACAGATTCACAACTCTCCGGGTGAAAAAGATTTTCCTCATCTCAGTCCTAAATGGCCGACCCCTTATTCTTAGCGAGAATGAAGAGCATTGGCTTGCATTTACTCAGAGTAAACCCTCTTTTTTTAGTTTAGTTTACAGATACAGTGCGGAAACAGGCCCTTCGGCCCACCGAGTTCGTGCCGACCAGCGATCCCCGCACACTAACACTGTCCAATACGTATTAGGAACAATTGTATAAAAAGCCAATTAACCTACAAACCTGCACGTCATTGGAGTGTGGGAGGAATCCGGAGCACCCGGAGAAAACCCACGCGGGTCACGGGGAGAACGTGCAAACTCCGTACAGACAGCCCCTGTAGTCAGGATCGAACCTGGGTCTCTGGCGCTGTGAGGCAGCAACTCTACCACTGCGCCACCGTGTCACACAGCAACTGCCCTTTGTTTCCAATGCCACTTGCGTCTTTGGGACGAGGGAGGAAGTCGGAGCACCTGGGGGGGTGGGGGGGGGGGGGGGTGGGGAATCCCATGCGGTCACAGGTAGAACGTGCAAACTCCACACAGGCTGCATGGGAGGTTGGGATCAAATCCACTTCGCCAGAGGTGACTGAGACGAGGAAACACTTTTCCTCACAGAGAGTGGTGAGTCTGTGGAATTCTCTGCCTCAGAGGGCGGTTCTCTGGATACTTTGAAGAGGGAGCTAGATAGGGCTCTTAAAGATACGGGGAGTTAGATGTGGCCCTTGTGGCTAAAGGGATCAGGGGGGTATGGAGAGAAGGCAGGTACAGGATACTGAGTTGGATGATCATCCATGATCAAATTGAATGGCAGTGCAGGCTCGAAGGGCCGAATGGCCTACTCCTGCACCTATTGTCTATGTATCTATGTATCTATGTCAGGGGATACGGGGAGAAGGCAGGAACGGGGTACTGATTGGGGATGATCAGCCATGATCACATTGAATGGCGGTGCTGGCTCGAAGGGCCGAATGGCCTACTCCTGCACCTGTTGCCCCAACTTATGCTGTCTGACATTCAATAGGTGGCAAGGACAGGCTGGGGTCTGATGGACAGTGAGAGAGACACACTCGCTGCATCTCAGTGGACGTTGACATCCTCTCCACACCCAGGAGGACAACCGTAAGACATGGGGCAGAATTGGAGCAGTAGGTGAATCGAGGACCAGGGGACACACACAGGTTCATGGTGAGGGGGGGAGGGGGAAAGATTTAATAGGGATCTGAGGGGTAACTTTTTCGCACAGAGGGCGGTGGGTGTATGGAACAAGCTGCATCTAAATGGCGTCAAGTTGGGAAAAGGGGAAGTACAACGGGATCTAGGGGTCCATGTTCATCAGTCTATGAAAGTAAGCATGCAGGTACAGCAGGCAGTGAAGAAAGTGAATGGCATGTTGGCCTTTATAACAAGAGGAATCGAATATAGGAGCAAAGAGGTCCTTCTGCAGTTGCACAGGGCCCTAGTGAGACCACACCTGGAGTATTGGGGAGCCCAGAACCAGGGGACATGGTTTAAGAATAAGGAGTAAGCCATTTAGAATGGAGACTCTGGACTCCCCCAGCATCGGGAACATGTTTCCTGCCTCCAGCGTGTCCAAAACCTTAACAATCCTACATGTTTCAATAAGATTCCCTCTCATCCTTCTAAACTCCAGAGTGTACAAGCCCAGCCGCTCCATTCTCTCAGCATATGACAGTCCCGCCATCCTGGGAATTAACCTGGTGAACCTACGCTGCACTCCCTCAATAGCAAGAATGTCCTTACGTGATAGGAGCAGAATTAGGCCATTCGACCCATCAAAGTCTACTCCGCCATTCAATCATGGCTGATCTATCACCCCCTCCTAACCCATTCCCCTGCCTTCTCCCCATAGACTCTGGCACCCGTTTTTTGTTGTGTGCTAACCAGTCAGCGGAAAGACACTACATGATTTCAATCGAGTCCTTTATGGTGGGATGGGATAGTATGTTGGTTGGTGTGGGCAAGTTGGGCCAAAGGGCCTGTGTCCACACTCCACGGCTACGGCTGAAGAAATCCCTCCTCATCTCCACTCCACCCAATCATTCTCCCCGGGATCTCATGGGGTAGACTCCAGAACGGGAGGTACTTTACCTTGCACGAGGAACGCCAACACGTACAGGTAATTGGGACGTTTGCCTTCTGATGAATCGGCAGCGGGATTCTCCTGGATTAGAGGCCTAGGAAAAGTACAGGAATATCAGGATCACATGGATCGAGAAGGGGTGGGCAACCTTGTTCTGTATAGGGGCCGGGACGCATGTCTGTGAGGGGATGGTGGGCCACATCTATCACGTGTACACGTGGATCCCACCCCTTTGAGGACGCCACCGAACGCTGGGCCCTAGTTACGGGCACTCACCGACATGGCGTCCTTAGTTACGGGCGCTCACCGACATGGCGTCCCTAGTTATGGGCGCTCACCAACATGGCGTCCTTAGTTACGGGCGCTCACCGACATGGCGTCCCTAGTTACGGGCGCTCACCAACATGGCGTCCCTAGTTACGGGCGCTCACCAACATGGCGTCCCTAGTTACGGGCGCTCACCAACATGGCGTCCGTAGTTACGGGCGCTCACCAACATGGCGTCCCTAGTTACGGGCGCTCACCAACATGGCGTCCCTAGTTACGGGCGCTCACCAACATGGCGTCCCTAGTTACGGGCGCTCACCAACATGGCGTCCCTAGTTACGGGCGCTCACCAACATGGCGTCCCTAGTTACGGGCGCTCACCAACATGGCGTCCCTAGTTACGGGCGCTCACCAACATGGCGTCCCTAGTTACGGGCGCTCACCAACATGGCGTCCCTAGTTACGGGCGCTCACCAACATGGCGTACCTACGTTGACCATTGTCTTGGCTCTCCGTCCTGAAGGCGGTGCCTCAAATACTCACACTCACTCGTCCCCGGCCAATTCCTAACGTTTGCTTAGTTTAGCTTCTCAGCCGCAGCTCTCTGATAAGTAGCGGGGTGAAATAAGGAAGGACTGGGCCCTTACCAGAGTTGGTGCTGTGGGTCCATTCTGGTGAAGGAGATGGCTTTCAGCTTGCTGTTTGAGCCTGGAGTTAGTTCCCGCACCATGTCTGAAAGAAACAAGAGCGGGCAGTATGGCACATCGCTACATTTCAACTCTAGTTTGGTTTATGGACACAAAATGCTGGAGTAACTCAGCGGGACAGGCAGCATCCCTGGAGAGAAGGAATGGGTGACGTTTCAGATCAAGACCCTTCTTCACTCTAGTTGAATTGAGTTTAGTTTACAAAAACGGCATGGAAACAGGGCCCTTCGGCCCACCGAGTCTGCACCAACCAGCGATCCTCACATGCTAACGCTAGGAGAGGGGATCTTCTTCTTGTTCTTGGTTTCTTGGTCCTCCAAAATATTCCAAATGGAATTTAAACTGGAGGTGATGGAGGGAGGATCTCTTTGAAACATATAAGATTAATAAGGGATTGGACACACTAGAGGCAGGAACCAGGGGCCACAGTTTAAGAATAAGGAATAAGCCATTTAGAATGGAGACGAGAAAAGAATTTTCACCCAGAGAGTTGTCAATCAAAGATCTGCAGATGCTGGTTTGTACCAAGGATTGACACAGAGTGCTGGAGTAACTCAGCGGGTGCAGCAGCATCTAAAACCCCGTCTCTAGTGTGTGTAGGATGGTGTTAGTGTGTGGGGATCGCTGGTCGGCACGGACCTGGTGGGCCGAAGGGCCTGTTTCCGCGATGTATCTCTGACCTATCTATGGTATAAACCAGTAACTGCAGTACTTTTCTACGCACTATGTTTATTTATTCTGTTGTGCTGCTGCATGTAATGATCTCATCTTTCTGTTTGGGACATTCTCTCTCGATGAGGCTGTGTGATACTCTGGAGTTTAGAAGGATGAGAGGGAATCTTATTGAAACATATACGATTATTAAGAGTTTGGACACGCTAGAGGCAGGAAACATGTTCCCCATGTTGGGGGAGTCCAGAACCAGGGGCCACACACAGTTTAAGAATAAGGAGTCAGCCATTTAGAACGGAGACGAGGAAACACTTTTTCTCACAGAGAGTAGTGAGTCTGTGGAATTCTCTGCCTCAGAGGGCGGTGGAGGCCGGTTCTCTGGATTCTTTCAAGAGAGAGCTAGATAGGGCTCTTAAAGATAGCGGAGTCAGGGGATATGGGGAGAAGGCAGGAACGGGGTAGTGATTGGGGATGATCAGCCATGATCAGCCACCTCCCTGTGTGCCTGGGTCCTGGACTTTCTCACCGCCAGGCCCCAGGTAGTCAAGATGGGAGGGAATACATCGAAGTCCCTCACCCTGAGCACAGGATCGCCCCAGGGTTGCGTCCTCAGCCCCCTATTGTACTCCCTGTACACACATGACTGTGTGGCTAGGTTCAGCTCCAATTCAATAATTAAGTTTGCTGATGACACTGTGGTGGTGGGATCTCAGACAACGATGAGAGGGCCTACCGGGAGGAGGTGGCTGATCTAGCACTCTGGTGCCAGGAGAACAGCCTCCTCTAGAACATCAAAAAAACGAAGGAGCTGATCATGGACTTTAGGAGGGCACATCATCCGAGGACGTACACTCCATTGAGTATAAATGGGGATCCTGTGGATAGGGTGAACTGTTTTAAATATCTGGGAGTCCACATCTCTGAGGATATGACATGGTCATCACACGCCTCAGCACTCGTGAGGAAGGCAAGGCAGCGCCTTTACCACCTCAGGCAATTGAGGAAATTCAGAGTGTCTCCGAGGATCCTCCAGTGCTTCTACGCAGCGGCGGTGGAAAGCATCTTGTCCGGGAACATTACCATCTGGTTCGGGAATTGCTCTGCCAAGGACAAGAAGGCTCTGCAGAAAGTAGTGCGTTCGGCCGAACGCACTATGGGAACTTCACTCGCCCCCCTGCAGGAACTATACAACAGGAGGTGCAACTCCAGAGCAAACAAAATCATGAGAGACCTCTTCCACCCCTGCAACGGACTGTTCCAGCCGCTACGGTCAGGCAAACGCCTCCGTTGCCATGCAGTGAGAACGGAGAGGTTGAGAAGGAGTTTCTTCCCAGAGGCAATTCGGACTGTAAACGCCTTTCTCACCAGGGACTAACTGTACAGAACGTTTTTCCTTCTATTATTTATTATGTAAAATAATATGTGTGTTATGATTGTGTTTATAATTTGTTTGGTTGTTTTGTTGTTCCGCGAGCATTGCCACTTTCATTTCACTGCACATCTCGTATGTGTATGTGACAAATAAACTTGACTTGACTTGACTTGACTTGATCACATTGAATGGCGGTGCTGGCTCGAAGGGCCGAATGGCCTACTCCTGCACCTGTTGTCTATTTTTGATTGTGTGTTTAGCTCAGTGTCGAGACAAGGAGCTACAGATACAAGGTACACAAAAATGCTGGAGAAACTCAGCGGGTGCAGCAGCAGCATCTATGAAGCAAAGGAAACCCTTCTTCAGACCTACAGATACAGATAGGTGACGGCTGGGACCTTTCTTCAGACCGATTGCAAGGTGAAGGACAAAGCACGGCAGACTGTAAGAAGAGCGGAGGGTTTTGTTTTGATATGCAGATGTCTGGACAAAGGCCAGAGATGAATCCACACACAAGGTGTGAACAATCTGATGAGAGAGTTTGCGAATTAGTTAGAGGATTGATGAGGTGTGAAGTGCATTGGAATGTGGGTGGAGAGGATGATTGGTGTTAGGACAGCCAGACAAAACACACTACAAACAGGCCGCAAATAGCCCATTGACTTGCAAATTGGAAGGAGAAAATGGAGTTGGATTTAACACACATAGAAACATAGAAATTAGGTGCAGGAGTAGGCCATTCGGCCCTTCGAGCCTGCACCGCCATTCAATATGATCATGGCTGATCATCCAACTCAGTATCCCGTACCTGCCTTCTCTCCATACCCCCTGATCCCCTTAGCCACAAGGGCCACATCTAACTCCCTCTTAAATATAGCCAATGAACTGTGTGGCCTTGACTACCCTCTGTGGCAGAGAGTTCCAGAGATTCACCACTCTCTGTGTGAAAAAAGTTCTTCTCATCTCGGTTTTAAAGGATTTCCCCTTTATCCTTAAGCTGTGACCCCTTGTCCTGGACTTCCCTAACATCGGGAACAATCTTCCTGCATCTAGCCTGTCCAACCCCTTAAGAATTTTGTAAGTTTCTATAAGATCCCCTCTCAATCTTCTAAATTCTAGAGAGTATAAACCAAGTCTATCCAATCTTTCTTCATAAGACAGTCCTGACATCCCAGGAATCAGTCTGGTGAACCGTCTCTGCACTCCCTCTATGGCAATAATGTCCTTCCTGGAGGAAATTGAGTTGGATTGAACACACTCTTAGGAAACCTGCCAAACATCACCCCGCAAACCCTGAAATGGACCCTCCCAAGGAAAAAGGAAAAGAGGTCGCTGGAGAAGAAATGTCTGAGAGTGGGCTCAACATTCCTGGGATGTCAGGACTTTCATATGAAGAAAGACTGGATAGACTCGGCTTGTACTCGGTAGAATTTAGAAGACTGAGGGGGGATCTTATAGAAACTTACAAAATTCTTAAGGGAAACTTACAAAATTCGTCAGTTTCGGCCCGAAACGTCGCCAATTTCCTTCGCTCCATAGATGCTGCTGCACCCGCTGAGTTTCCCCAGCATTTTTGTCTACCTTCGATCTTCCAGCATCTGCAGTTCCTTCTTGAACAAAATTCTTAAGGGGTTGGACAGGCTAGATGCAGGAAGATTGTTCCCGATGTTGGGGAAGTCCAGGACAAGGGGCCACACACAGTTTGAGGATAAGGGGGAAATCTTTTAGGAATCGAGATGAGAAAAACATTTTTCACACAGAGAGTGGTGAATCTGTGGAATTCTCTGCCACAGAAGGTAGTTGAGGCCACACAGTTCATTGGCTATATTTAAGAGGGAGTTAGATGTGGCCCTTGTGGCTAAGGGGATCAGGGGGTATGGAGAGAAGGCAGGTACGGGATACTGAGTTGGATGATCAGCCATGATCATATTGAATGGCGGTGCAGGCTCGAAGGGCCGAATGGCCTACTCCTGCACCTATTTTCTATGCTTCTATGTTAACTGGGGAGATCTCGAAAGAACTGCCAACGACCGAGTGAGGTGGAGGACATGTGTCAAAGGCCTAGGCTCCCTAGAGGAGCAAAGGGCTTAAGAAGAGAAGAAGCAGAATAGGTAGACAAAACTGCTGGAGAAACTCAGTGGGTGCGGCAGCATCTATGGAGCGAAGGAAATAGGCAACGTTTCGGGACGAAACGTTGCCTATTTCCTTCGCTCCATAGATGCTGCCGCACCCGCTGAGTTTCTCCAGCATTTTTGTCCCTTTGATTTTCCAATCAAGCATCTGCAGCTCCTTCTTGAACAAGAAGAAGAACAGGTGCAACAGCAGGCCATTCGGCCCCTTCGAGCCAGCACCGCCATTCAACGTGATCATGGCTGATCATCCCCAATCAGTACCCCGTTCCTGCCTTCTCCCCATATCCCCTGACTCCGCTATCTTTAAGAGCCCTATCTAGCTCTCTCTTGAAAGCATCCAGAGAACCGGCCTCCACCGCCCTCCGAGGCAGAGAATTCCACAGACTCACCACTCTCTGTGAGAAAGAGGGTCAGGGGTGGGGCATTAATGTGTGAAAAAGAGGGTCGGGGGTGGGGGGGGATGTTTTATAGAGGTAACCTATATTTACCCAGGCGGAATATGAAGGCTGAAGGGTCTCGACCCGAAATCGAGAATTCTTAAGGGGTTGGACAGGCTAGATGGAGGAAGATTGTTCCCGATGTTGGGGAAGTCCAGGACAAGGGGTCACACAGTTTAAGGATAAGGGGGAAATCTTTTAGGACCGAGATGAGAAAAACATTTTTCACACAGAGAGTGGTGAATCTGTGGAATTCTCTGCCACAGAGGGTAGTTGAGGCCACAGTTCATTGGCTATATTTAAGAGGGAGTTAGATGTGGCCCTTGTGGCTAAAGGGATCAGGGGGTATGGAGAGAAGGCAGGTATGGGATACTGAGTTGGATGATCAGCCATGATCATATTGAATGGCGGTGCAGGCTCGAAGGGCCGAATGGCCTCTACTCCTGCATCTAATTTCTATGTTTCTATGACAATAGATGCAGGAGTGGAAGCCATTCGGCCCTTCGAGCCAGCACCGCCATTCAATGTGATCAGAGTGGTGAATCTCTGGAATTCTCTGCCACAGATACTCGCCCATTCCTTCTCTCCATAGATGCTGCCTCACCCGCTGAGTTGCTGGCCTACTTTGTGTCGTCCTACTAAAACTACACACTATGCGAACACCACACTAACAAACTACTAAAGTTTAAACACTAGGGCCTCCGTTCGATCAGGCCGGTCACGAGCGAGACCCACCTGTGAAAAACTGGATGAAGTTCTTGCACTTTGAGGGGTTGCGGATGAGCAGAGTGTAGGAGCTGCCCGAGCTGTCGAACTCCATGCCGATACTCTGTGTGCGCAGGCCCACCTGCATGTAGACCAGGTCCTGGATCAGATGCACCTCACGCTTCCTCAACCAGTTGGATGGCTGGCCACTGCAGGGGGAAGACAGGAGATGGTGAGAGCTGGACACACGAGGGGATAGGAATAGCAATACTTCCTTTTGACTTTTATTTTTCTTTTTGTTTTATTTTTACATTTTCTTTTTCTATAATTTTTCTTTTTTTTTTCTTTTTCTTTCATTTTTTCTTTTAGTTTTATTTTTTCCTTTTCCTTTTATGTAGAGCACACGGCATTGGGGGTTCAGTATTGATGTGGATAGAGAACTGGCTGGCAGACAGGAAGCAAAGAGTAGGAGTAAACGGGTCCTTTTCACAATGGCAGGCAGTGACTAGTGGGGTACCGCAAGGCTCAGTACTGGGACCCCAGCTATTTACAATATATATTAATGATCTGGACGAGGGAATTGAAGGCAATATCTCCAAGTTTGCGGATGACACTAAGCTGGGGGGCAGTGTTAGCTGTGAGGAGGATGCTAGGAGACTGCAAGGTGACTTGGATAGGCTGGGTGAGTGGGCAAATGTTTGGCAGATGCAGTATAATGTAGATAAATGTGAGGTTATCCATTTCGGTGGCAAAAACGGGAAAGCAGACTATTATCTAAATGGTGGCCGATTGGGAAAGGGGGAGATGCAGCGAGACCTGGGTGTCATGGTACACCAGTCATTGAAGGTAGGCATGCAGGTGCAGCAGGCAGTAAAGAAAGCGAATGGTATGTTAGCTTTCATTGCAAAAGGATTTGAGTATAGGAGCAGGAAGGTTCTACTGCAGTTGTACAGGGTCTTGGTGAGACCACACCTGGAGTATTGCGTACAGTTTTGGTCTCCAAATCTGAGATTTAGGAGATTGAGAGGGGATCTTATAGAAACTTACAAAATTCTTAAGGGGTTGGACAGGCTAGATGCAGGAAGATTGTTCCCGATGTTAGGGAAGTCCAGGACAAGGGGTCACAGCTTAAGGATAAGGGGGAAATCTTTTCTTTTCTTTTCTTTTTTTCCTTCCTTTCCTTTCCTTTCCCCCTCCCCCCCCCCCGTATGTACTATGTTAACATATTCACATATTCTGTTGCGCTGCAACAAGTCAAGGGCCTTACCCACTTGGCGACTTTGCCAGCGTCACATCAGTGTCGCCAAAAGATTGTGAACATTTCAAAATCCAGCAGCGAAAAAAAATGTTGCGACACTTGAGAAAACACCGCGCGTCAATACGTTACCACGCCGCGTCATACGTCGTCACGCCGCGTATTTTTCGGTGACCTCATACGTCAGTCAATGACGCCGGCAGTCGCCAAATAAATCGCCAAGTGGGACAGGCCTTTAAGAATTTCATTGTCCCATTATAGATTTTCATTGTCCCATTCCTAATTATAGGAAGGATGTCAACAAAATAGAGAGAGTACAGAGGAGATTTACTAGAATGTTGCCTGGGTTTCAGCAACTAAGTTACAGAGAAAGGTTGAACAAGTTAGGTCTTTATTCTCTGGAGCGCAGAAGGTTAAGGGGGGACTTGATAGAGGTCTTTAAAATGATGAGAGGGATAGACAGAGTTGACGTGGACAAGCTTTTCCCACTGAGAGTAGGGACGATTCAAACAAGAGGACATGACTTGAGAATTAAGGGACTGAAGTTTAGGGGTAACATGAGGGGGAACTTCTTTACTCAGAGAGTGGTAGCTGTGTGGAATGAGCTTCCAGTGAAGGTGGTGGAGGCAGGTTCGTTTTTATAATTTAAAAATAAATTGGATAGTTATATGGACAGGAAGGGAATGGAAGGTTATGGTCTGAGCGCAGGTAGATGGGACTAGGGGAGAATATGTGTTCGGCACGGACTAGAAGGGTCGCGATGGCCTGTTTCCGTGCTGTAATTGTTATATGGTTATATGGTTATATGGTTATATCACAATAAAACACTCTCACATGCTAGCGCTATGAGAGGGGATCTCATTGAAACATATAAGATTATTAAGGGTTTGGACACGCTAGAGGCAGGAAACATGTTCCCGAAGGTTACACAAAAAAGCTGGAGAAACTCAGCGGGAGCAGCAGCATCTATGGAGCGAAGGAAATAGGCAACGTTTCGGGCCGAAACCCTTCTTCAGATGTCTTCATGTCTGAAGAAGGGTTTCGGCCCGAAACGTTGCCTATTTCCTTTGCTCCATAGATGCTGCTGCACCCGCTGAGTTTCTCCAGCTTTTTTGTGTAACCTTCGATTCTCCAGCATCTGCAGTTCCTTCTTAAACAACATGTTCCCGATGTTGGGGGAGTCCAGAACCAAGGACCACAGTTTAAGAATAAGCGGTAGGCCATTTAGAACGGAGACGAGGGAAAAAAAATTCACACAGAGAGCTGTGAGCCTGTGGAATTCTCTGCCTCAGAAGTTGATGGAGGCCGGTTCTCTGGATGCTTTCAAGAGAGAGCTAGATAGGGCTCTTAAAGATGGCGGAGTCAGGGGATATGGGGAGAAGGCAGGAACGGGGTACTGATTCGGGATGATCACCCATGGTCACATTGAATGGCGGTGCTGGCTCGAAGGGCCGAATGGCCTACTCCTGCACCTTGACTTTTGACTAGGCACGGTGAGATTCTTTGCTTGTATACAAATAGCGGCCACCTCCAGCGCTGACAACGTTACAGAGAACGCCGGCTCCTCCGTTTGTCCCCTCCCCCCCACCACAGTGGTCGGTTCCCCATTGTCCATTGTTCCGTTTGTCCCCTCCCCCCCCCTCCGACCATCGGCCACGAAGCATCGCCGCTGCCGCGAGGTTTCACAGGGTGGAATCACGAGCAAGAAACAAACTGGAAAAGGTACAGAGAAGATTTACGAGGATGTTGCCAGGACTAGAGGGTGTGAGCTACAGGGAGAGGTTGAGCAGGCTGGGGCTCTATTCCATGGAGCGCAGGAGGATGAGGGGGTTGATCTTACAGAGGTGTATAAAATCATGAGAGGAATAGATAAATGGGGATCCTGTGGATAGGGTGAACTGTTTTAAATATCTGGGAGTCCGCATCTCTGAGGATATGACATGGGCATCACACGCCTCAGCACTCGTGAGTAAGGCAAGGCAGCGCCTTTACCACCTCAGGCAATTGAGGAAATTCAGAGTGTCTCCGAGGATCCTCCAGTGCTTCTACGCAGCGGCGGTGGAAAGCATCTTGTCCGGGAACATTACCATCTGGTTTGGGAATTGCTCTGCCAAGGACAAGAAGGCTCTGCAGAGAGTAGTGCGTTCGGCCGAACGCACTATGGGAACTTCACTCACCCCCCTGCAGGAATTATACAACAGGAGGTGCAACTCCAGAGCAAATAAAATCATGGGAGACCCCTCCACCGCTGCAACGGACTGTTCCAGCCGCTACGGTCAGGCAAACGCCTCCGTTGCCATGCGGTGAGAACGGAGAGGTTGAGAAGGAGTTTCTTCCCAGAGGCAATTCGGACTGTAAACGCCTATCTCACCAGGGACTAACTCTACAGAACGTTTTTCCTTCCATTATTTATTATGTAAAAGAATATGTGTGTTATGATTGTGTTTATAAATTGTTTGGTTGTTTGGTTGTTTGTCTTTTGCACAAAAGTCCACGAGCATTGCCACTTTCATTTCACTGCACATCTCGTATGTGTATGTGACAAATAAACTGGACTTGACTTGATCGGGTAGATGCACAGAGTCTCTTGCCCAGAGTAGGGGAATCGAGGACCAGAGGACACGGGTTCAAGGTGAAGGGGAAAAGATTTAATAGGAATCTGAGCAGTATCTTTTTCACACAGAGGGTGGTGGGTGTGTGGAACGAGCTGCCAGAGGAGGTAGTTGCGGCCAAGGCCGGCCTTAAGCTGATTGGACCGAATGCTCCCAATTGGGCCCCGCGCCTAAGGGGGTCCCGCCCCAGAGTGATCTACTCTCGGCTCAGGTAGATCTACCCCAGGTGGGGGAGGGAGAGAGGGGTGGAGAGAGAGGAGAAGGGTGCAGGGGGAAGAAAGGGGTAGACGGGGAGGGGGTGTGTGGCGGAGAAGGGCAGCGTTCCCGCCCCTCCAGTCGCCGTGCTTCACTCACACGTCTCCCCGGCTCCCTCCCTCTCTCTCCCCGGGGAGACGCGGTGAACACTACAGGGAGGGCCGGGCCGGGGGTTGGAGCAAACTCAGCCTCAGCTCGGAGGGCCGAAGGGCCTGTTTCAGCGCTGTATCTCCAAACTAAACTAAGGTCTACCCCACCATTCAATCGTAGCTGATCTACGATTCCCCATTCTCCAGCCTTCTCCCAATAAGCCCTGACATCCATTCTAACCAAGAATATGTCAATCCAACCGTAGAAATATCCATTGACGTGGCCTCCACAGCCGTCTGTGGCAATGAATTCCACAGATTCACCACCCTCTGGCTAAAGAAATTCCTCCACCTCCTTTCTAAAGGAAGGTCCTATTATTCTGAGGCTGCTTGGAGGACTTAGGGCAAGGCTGCTTTATCAAAGGGAGCTGAGGGAATGCTCTGTGTTCTGTTTCACAGAGACATGGCTCACCCCCAGCTCCCCAGACTCAGCGGTCCAGCCTGAAGGGATCTCCATCCACCATATGGACCGTACACTGGCATCTGGGAAAGGGAGAGGAGGAGGGGGCGTCTGCCTCATGGTCAACTCTGCGTGGTGCTCAGACGTGGCAGTCCTGTCCTCTCCACACCTGGAACATCTGGCGGTGAAGTGCCGTCCCTTCTACCTCCCCAGGGAATTCACCTCCGTCATCCTCACCGCAGTCTACATCCCACCCCAGGCAGACGTCCGTCTGGCACTGGAGGAGCTGCACGCCGTGGTCAACAAACACCAGACGTCTTACCCCGAGGAATTCACCACCGTTGCTGGGGACTTCAATAAGGCAAACCTCAAGAAATCGCTCCCTAACTTCCACCAACATGTCTCCTGCTGCACCAGAGGACCACACACCCTCGACCACTGCTACACCACCATCAAGGATGCCTATCGTTCTATCCCTCGCCCTCACTTCGGTAAATCCGACCATGCCGCGCGGTGCTGCTTCTTCCTGCCTACTAACCATATAACAATTACAGCACGGAAACCGATTGGGAAAGGGGGAGATGCAGCGAGACCTGGGTGTCATGGTACACCAGTCATTGAAAGTAGGCATGCAGGTGCAGCAGGCAGTAAAGAAAGCGAATGGTATGTTGGCTTTCATAGCAAAAGGATTTGAGTATAGGAGCAGGGAGATTCTACTGCAGTTGTACAGGGTCTTGGTGAGACCACACCTGGAGTATTGCGTACAGTTTTGGTCTCCAAATCTGAGGAAGGACATTATTGCCATAGAGGGAGTGCAGAGAAGGTTCACCAGACTGATTCCTGGGATGTCAGGACTGTCTTATGAAGAAAGACTGGATAGACTTGGTTTATACTCTCTAGAATTTAGAAGATTGAGAGGGGATCTTATAGAAACTTACAAAATTCTTAAGGGGTTGGACAGGCTAGATGCAGGAAGATTGTTCCCGATGTTAGGGAAGTCCAGGACAAGGGGTCACAGCTTAAGGATAAAGGGGAAATCCTTTAAAACTGAGATGAGAAGAACTTTTTTCACACAGAGAGTGGTGAATCTCTGGAACTCTCTGCCACAGAGGGTAGTTGAGGCCAGTTCAGTGGCTATATTTAAGAGGGAGTTAGATGTGGCCCTTGTGGCTAAGGGGATCAGGGGGTATGGAGAGAAGGCAGGTACGGGATACTGAGTTGGATGATCAGCCATGATCATATTGAATGGCAGTGCAGGCTCGAAGGGCCGAATGGCCTACTCCTGCACCTAATTTCTATGTTTCTATGTTTCTATGTTAAACAGGCCATCTCGGCTCTACAAGTCCGTGCCAAACAACTAACTAACTAACAACTAACAACAAGTCCGTGCCGAACAATTGCCTACTGCAATTAAAGAGAGCATCCCCAGAGATGAGGACAGTACCGAGCTGGTCGGGGGGAGGGGGGGGGGGGGGCAGAGGAACAACTCCAGGACTGCTTGGAGTCTGCAGACTGGGCAATGTTCAGGGACGCACTCATCTCCCCCACACACTCATCTCCCCGCAACCTTCGGGTAGAAGGTACAGGAGCCTGAAGACTGCAACGACCAGGTTCAGGAATAGCTCCTTCCCCACAGCCATCAGGCTATTAAACCTGGCTCGGACAAAACTCTGATCATTAATAGCCCGTTGCACATTATCTGTTTATTTATGTGTGTATATGTGTATATATACATTGGTATATGGACACACTGATCTGTTCTGTAGTCATGCCTACTATATTCTGTTGTGCTGAAGCAAAGCAAGAATTTCATTGTCCTATAGAAACATAGACAATAGGTGCAGGAGTAGGCCATTCGGCCCTTCGAGCCAGCACCGCCATTCAATGTGGCCATGGCTGATCATCCCCAATCAGTACCCTGTTCCTACCTTCTCCCCATATCATAGAAACATAGACAATAGGTGCAGGAGTAGAGGCCATTCGGCCCTTCGAGCCTGCACCGCCATTCAATATGATCATGGCTGATCATCCATCTCAGTATCCTGTTCCTGCCTTCTCTCCATACCCCCTGATCCCTTTAGCCACAAGGGCCACATCTAACTCCCACTTAAATATAGACAATGAACGGTGTGGCCTCAACTACCCTCTGTGGCAGAGAGTTCCACAGATTCACCACTCTCTGTGTGTGAAAAAAAATGTTTTCCTCTGGGACACATGACAATAAATGTTCTTGAATCTTGAACTCTTGGTCCTAGAGTCTCCCACTCGTGGAAACATCCTCTCCACATCCACGCTGAAGAAGGGTCTCGACCCGAAAAACGTCACCCATTCCTTCTCTCCAGAGATGCTGCCCGTCCCCGCTGAGTGACCCCAGCTTCTTACAATACAATACCATACAATTTACTTGTTATCATTTGAACCTCTTGAGGTTCAAACGCAATGTGGTTTCTGCAGTCATACACGCAAGAAAAAGAACCAAGACACAACACAGTTTACACAAACATCTCTAGAATTTAGGAGATTGAGGGGGGATCTTATAGAAACTTACAAAATTCTTAAGGGGTTGGACAGGCTAGATGCAGGAAGATTGTTCCCGATGTTGGGGAAGTCCAGGACAAGGGGTCACACAGTTTAAGGATAAGGAGGAAATCTTTTAGGACCGAGATGAGAAAAACATTTTCTTTCACACACAGAGAGTGGTGAATCTGGGGAACTCTCTGCCACAGAAGGTAGTCGAGGCCACAGTTCATTGGCTATATTTAAGAGGGAGTTAGATGTGGCCCTTGTGGCTAAAGGGGATCAGGGGGGTATGGAGAGAAGGCAGGTACGGGATACTGAGTTGGATGATCAGCCATGATCATATTGAATGGCGAATGGTGCAGGCTCGAAGGGCCGAATGGCCTCTACTCCTGCACCTAATTTCTATGTTTCTATGTTTCTATATTGAATGGCGGTGCAGGCTCGAAGGGCCGAATGGCCTCTACTCCTGCACCTAATTTCTATGTTTCTATCACAGCGAATCTCCTCCTCACTGTGATGGAAGGCAAAGTCTTTTCTCATCTATCCTGGCCTTTCTTCAGACTGACGAAGTTGGAGGAGGGGGGGAGGGGGGGTGAGGGGGGGGGGGAGGGGAACAGAGGGAGAACCGGCTGTGCACCATGAGAAGTCGGCCCACATAACAAAGAGAAAGATCAATGGTGCACTTTCCCTTTGAAGGAGAGTTGCTCCGTTTGTTCCTTCCTCCGGCACATTGGTGCAATGTTACTGCACCCCACCCCTTCTTTGCATCTTCAAAGTTTGCTTTCAAAAACTTCTCCTCTCCTCAGTTCCGACCGCATCTCCTCCTCCACCCCCACCCCCACCCCCACCCCCACCTTTTTCTCACGTTGCGTCCTGAAAAGCTCTGTCTCAGAAATGCAGGAACTAAAGATCCTATAGCGAGCAAGATAGGCCACTCGACGAAAAAGACCTAGTACGGTCATGGAAACATAGACAATAGGTGCAGGAGTAGAGGCCATTCGGCCCTTCGAGCCTGCACCGCCATTCAATATGATCATGGCTGATCATCCAACTCAGTATCCCATCCCTGCCTTCTCTCCATACCCCCTGATCCCCTTAGCCACAAGGGCCACATCTAACTCCCTCTTAAATATAGCCAATGAACTGTGTGGCCTCGACTACCTTCTGTGGCAGAGAATTCCCCAGATTCACCACTCTCTGTGTGTGAAAGAAAATGTTTTTCTCATCTCATCTCAGTCCTAAAAGATTTCCCCCTTATCCTTAATCTGTGTGACCCCTTGTCCTGGACTTCCCCAACATCGGGAACAATCTTCCTGCATCTAGCCTGTCCAACCCCTTAAGAATTTTGTAAGTTTCTATAAGATCCCCCCCTCAATCTCCTAAATTCTAGCGAGTGCAAGCCGAGTCTATCCAGTCCTTCTTCATATGAAAGTCCTGAAATCCCAGGAATCAGTCTGGTGAACCTTCTCTGTGCTCATGGGCAGATTCGCGGGTAATATTCGGCCCCATTTCTGTAACCGGCTTCCGTCTGAAGAAGGGTCTCGACCCGAAACGTCACCTATTCCTTCGCTCCATAGATGCTGCCTCACCCGCTGAGTTTCTCCAGCATTTTTGCCTACCTTCGATTTTTTCCAGCATCTGCAGTTCTTTCTTAAACAAGAGTATATCGATCTCTGCCTTAAATAGATCCACTGACTTGGCCTCCACAGCCTTCAGTGGCAAAGAATTCCACTCTGGTGAAAAGGAATAGAAACATACAAAATAGGTGCAGGAGGAGGCCATTCGCCCTTCGAGCCAGCACCGCCATTCATTGTGATCATGGCTGATCGTCCACAATAAGTAACCCGTGCCTGCCTTCTCCCCATTTCAATAGAAAACAGGTGCAGGAGTAGGCCATTCAGCCCTTCGAGCCAGCACCGCCATTCAATGTGATCATGGCTGATCATCCCCAATCCCGTTCCTGTCTTCTCCCCATATCCCCTGACTCCGCTATTTTATTTTATTTTTTTAAAAATTTTATTTTTATTAGCAGTACAGTAAATCACATTAATACATCGCATATATCTTATTACATTATGTTGTACCACTTCATTTTTTGAGCTTTAAAAGAGATAGAAGAAGTAAGGAAAGTAAGCAAGAATCGTGAAGGTGCAGGAAAGTGTTGGGAGAAAAGAACCCCTTAGGGAAGGAATTAGAGAAGGAGCAAAGAAAAGAAATAAGACCCTAGAAAGAAAAGAAAAAAAAGGAAAAATGGAAAATCAGTCGCTCTATTGTAACACAAAACTCCGCAAAAAAGGATATACCAACCATGTTTTTATTAAAAATGTATTTTATACCCCCCATTACCAGGTCCTGGTAGCCTTTATATTTTAACTTGTTATTGCACCTTATGCTTGTAATAGTTCCACAAATGCAGACCACGTCTTTTGGAAGTGATCTGCTTTGCCTGCTAGGAGGAGTCTCATCTCTTCCAAGTGTAGTGTTTCGAACATGTTTGAAATCCACATTTTTGTTGTTGGTATTGGAGCATTTTTCCAAAATTTAAGTATAAGCTTTTTTCCGATTATTAGCCCGTAATTAAGTAAGTTCTTTTGAAACACATTTAATTCAGGGTGACTCCGCTATTTTTAAGAGACCTAGCTAGCTCTCTCTTGAAAGCATCCAGAGAACCTGCCTCCATCGCCCTTGGAGGCAGAGAATCCTTTGATTCCACTAGCCCAAAGAGCTCTATCCAACTTTTAAATTCATCCAATGACTTGGCCTCCACTGCCCTCTGTGGCAGAGAATTCCACAAATTCACAACTCTCTGGATGAAAAGGTTTTTTCCTCGGGGTGGGGAGATTGCAACCTTCACGTGGGTCCGCCCTGTTTCGACGAATGCAATCAACCCGGCGTGCACAAACAAATGGATCAAATAGAACAAGTTGTCCCACCAACTTTAGGCTGTGCACGCCACACGCAAGAAGAAGAAGGAGGAGGAGTTTCTTCTCATCTCAGTTTTAAATGGCCTCCCCTTTGTTCTTAGACTGTGGCCCCTGGTCCTGGACTCAACAAAGCATCTCTGGAGAAAAGGAATAGGTGAAATTTCGGGTCAAGACCCTGCTTCAGATTCTCCAGGCCAAAGGACTCTCTTATTTATACATGGGCTGTGGAACCGGGGGGCTGGGGGGGGCGGCAAAACCACAGTGAGGTTCACGAACGAAGCGCTGTGATTAGCCGCCGAGCAGACGGGAGGGCGCAAAGACCCTACAGCGAGCAAGATCGTCCACTCGACGAAAAAGACGTAGTAGGGTCCAAATTCGTTGTCCAAATGCATTTCGTTGTCTCTGTACTGTACACTGACAATGACAATTAAAATTGAATCTGAATCTGAATCTGAATCTGAGGGTCATGGGTAATGTTCGGCCCCATTTCCGTAACCGGCTTCCGTCTCCGCACCAAAGATCCCGTCACAGCGGAGCAAAGATACTAGTGCGGAGACGGAAGCCGGTTACGGAAACATCCTCGTAAAAATAAAAGTAAAAATCTTCTCCTCATTTTCAGAATTTTAATTTATTAACACAAACTGTTCCCCCGCAACGTTGATTACACTGCGGGTCGGGTCGGGTCGGGTCGGGTCGGGTCGGGTCGGGTCGGGTCGGGTTACTGATATGGATGAAAAAAAGGCCCACGTTCTGTTCCGTTGCGTACTACACATCAGCCCATTGCATTTAGCAGGAGTGGTCTATCTTGCTCCGCTATAGGATCTTTGGGAGGGAGTGTGGGCCCAGAGATAGAGAGAGAGTCGACCCAAGAGAGAGAGAGTGTCGGCCCCGAGAGAGAGAGAGAGAGTCGGCCCCGAGAGAGAGTGAAAGAGACAGAGAGTGTGGTCCCCAAAAGAGAGAGAGAGTAGGCCCCGAGAGAGAGAGAGAAAGAGAGTGTCAGCTCCGAGAGAGAGAGAGAGAGAGAGAGAGAGAGAGAGTGTCGGCTCCGAGAGAGAGAGAGAGAGAGAGAGAGAGTGTCGGCTCCGAGAGAGAGTGAGAGAGAGAGAGAGAGTGTCGGCTCCGAGAGAGAGAGAGAGAGAGAGAGAGAGAGTGTCGGCTCCGAGAGAGAGAGAGAGAGAGAGAGAGAGAGAGAGAGAGAGTGTCGGCTCCAAGAGAGAGAGAGAGAGAGATAGCACTTGAAATTATAACACATTTAAAAAAAATTGTGCCAAATTTTCTATATCGTGGAAGGCACTAGCCAATAGATAATAGGTGCAGGAGTAGAGGCCATTCGGCCCTTCGAGCCAGCACCGCCATTCAATGTGATCACGGCTGATCATCCCCAATCAGTACCCCGTTCCTGCCTTCTCTCCATATCCCCTGACTCCGCTATCTTTAAGAGCCCTATCTAGCTCTCTCTTGAAAGCATCCAGAGAACCTGCCTCCACCGCACTCTGAGGCAGAGAATTCCACAGACTCACAACTCTCTGTGAGAAAAAGTGTTTCCTCGTCTCCGTTCTAAATGGCTCACCCCTTATTCTCAAACTGTGGCCCCTGGTTCTGGACTCCCCCAACACGTTTCCTGCCTCTAGCGTGTCCAAACCCTTAACAATCTTATATGTTTCAATGAGATTTCCTCTCATCCTTCTAAACTCCAGAGTGTACAAGCCCAGCTGCTCCATTCTCTCAGCATATGACAGTCCCGCCATCTCGGGAATTAACCTTGTAAACCTACGCTGCACTCCCTCAATAGCAAGAATGTCCTTCCTCAAATTAGGGGACCCAAACTGCACACAATACTCCAGGTGTGGTCTCACTAGGGCCCTGTACAACTGCAGAAGGACCTCTTTGCTCCTACACTCAACTCCTCTTGCGATGAAGGCCAACATGCCATTCGCTTTCTTCACTGCCTACTGTACCTGCATGCTTATTGTAGTGACTGATGAACAAGGATCTCCAGATCCCATTGTACTTCCCCTTTTCCCAATTTGACGCCATTTAGATAATAATCTGCCTTCCTGTTATTGCTACCAAAGTGAATAACCTCACATCATATCTTCACTATCTGCACACACCTACACACTGTTCATTGTACATAAAATCTCCATGCAATCGTTCTTGAGCAAGTCTCTGCCTGCAGACTGGAATGCAAAGACCACGTAATGGGGGACATAGTCCAGTTAACTAGCTAGTGAGAGAGAGAGAGATAGAGGCTGCTCGGGGCAGAGTAACCAAGAAGCAAACTTGTTTACGAAGGAACTGCAGATGCTGGAAAATCGAATGTAGACAAAAATGCTGGAGAAACTCAGCGGGTGAGGTAGTTTATAGAAACACAGAAAATAGGTGCAGGAGTAGGCCATTCGGCCCTTCGAGACTGCACCGCCATTCAATATGATCATGGCTGATCATCCAACTCAGTATCCCGTACCTGCCTTCTCTCCCATCTAACTCCCTCTTAGATGTCTATCTAATGGAGCGAAGGAAATAGGTGACGTTTCGGGTCGAGACCCTTCTTCAGGCTGATGTTGGGGGGGGAAGAAGAAAGGAAGAGGCGGAGACAGTGGGCTGTGGGGGAGCTGGGGAGGGGAGGGGAAGGAGGGAGAAAGCAGGGACTACCTGAAATTGGAGAAGTCAATGTTCACACCGCTGGGGTGTAAACTACCCAAGCGAAATATGAGGTGCTGCTCCTCCTCCAATTAGCGGTGGGACTCACTCTGGCCACGGAGGAGGCCCAGGACAGAAAGGTCGGATTGGGAATGTGAGGGGGAGTTGAAGTGCTGAGCCAAAAAAACGTCGCTCCAGAGATGCTGCCTCATCGGCTGAGTTTCTCCAGCATTTTTGTCTACCCAGGAAGCAAACTTAGAAACATAGAAATAGAAATTAGGTGCAGGAGTAGGCCATTCGGCCCTTCGAGCCTGCACCGCCATTCAATATGATCATGGCTGATCATCCAACTCAGTATCCTGTACCTGCCTTCTCTCCATACCCCCTGATCCCCTTGGCCACAAGGGCCACATCTAACTCCCTCTTAAATATAGCCAATGAACTGTGGCCTCGACTACCCTCTGTGGCAGAGAATTCCAGAGATTCACCACCCTCTGTGTGAAAAAAGTTCTCCTCATCTCGGTTCTAAAGGATTTCCCCCTTATCCTTAAGCTGTGACCCCCTTGTCCTGGACTTCCCCAACATCGGGAACAATCTTCCTGCATCTAGCCTGTCCAACCCCTTAAGAATTTTGTAAGTTGATGGGGCAGACGATCGATCGGGCACTAACCTGGGTAGTCCTGTGATCTCCAGAATGTAGACTTTGAAATTGGACATGATGAGGAGCGAGGCGTACTCTTCGGGGCTCCCGAACTTCACTGTGGATGCCTGCAATTGGCAAAGACATGACTTCATTAACCACTCGATCGTGGCAGCAGGGCCATTACACTGGGGCATGTGGTCAGGATTTCAGCAAAGTCAACATGGCGTGCAGCGGTAGAGTTGCTGCCTCACGGCGCCAGAGACCCTGGGTTCCACCCCAACTACGGGCGCTGCTGCCTGAACGGAGTTTGCACGTTCTCCCCGTCACCTGCGTGGGTTTTCTCCGCTGTCTCCTGTATCCTCCCACACTCAAAAAGACGTGTTTGTAGGTTCATTGACCTGGGAAAAGTGTAAAGTATCCAAAGTGTGTGTAGGGTAGTGTTATGTTGTGGAGGTCGCTGGTCAGGGCGGAAGGGCGGAAGGGCCTCAATGGGCTGAAGGGCCTGCTTCCATGTTGTACCTCGAATCTTTTCACACAGAGAGTGGTGAATCTCTGGAACTCTCTGCCACAGAGGGTAGTTGAGGCCAGTTCATTGGCTATATTTAAGAGGGAATTAGATGTGGCCCTTGTGGCTAAGGGGATCAGGGGGTATGGAGAGAAGGCAGGTACGGGATACTGAGTTGGATGATCAGCCATGATCATATTGAATGGTGGTGCAGGCTCGAAGGGCCGAATGGCCTACTCCTGCACCTAATTTCTATGTTTCTATGAATGGCGGTGCTGGCTCGAAGGGCCGAATGGCCTCTACTCCTGCACCTATTGTCTATTGTCTATTGTCCCCGTGATCTGCGTACAGGTTTGTAGATTGTTTAAGAAGGAACTGCAGATGCTGGAAAATCGAAGGTAGACAAAAATGCTGGAGAAACTCAGCGGGTGAGGTAGCATCTATGGAGCGAAGGAAATAGGCAACGTTTCGGGCTGAAGAAAGGTTTCGGCCCGAAACGTTGCCTATTTCCTTCGCTCCATAGATACTGCCTCGCCCGCTGAGTTTCGTCAGGTTTGTAGATTAATTGGTAAATATAAAAATTGTCCCTAGTGGGTGTAGGATAGTATGGGGATCGCTGGTTGGCACGGACCCGGTGGGCCGAAGGGCCTGACTCCACGCTGTATCTCTAAAACTAAACTAAAGTAGCAAAGGCTTGAGATAAATAATAGTTTGTGGTGGAAAGAACCTTGTACTGTTGGTAACACAATCTGTGCCTCGAGGGCAACTCTCTCCCTGGAGAACGGCCTTGCATTAATGCACTAATCTTGCTCCACTTAATCTCCCATTAGCAAATATTTGATCACTGGCTGTTTGAAAATGAAGCTGGAATCATTCATGACCCTGAACACAGAGGCGCACATTTCTCAGTGGGACATTTAGTGCCAGTGAAGCCAACACTCAGATGTAATCTGGTGCTCCGATTACGTTACAGCAAGTTCCACATGCCCTGCCCATGGCCAGCTCCGTAGCGTGCAACACAGTGTACAGCATTTGGAGATAAATACACAAAAAGGAATGGGTGACGGGCAAAGACAATACATAGAAACATAGACAATAGGTGCAGGAGTTGAGGCCATTCGGCCCTTCGAGCCAGCACCGCCATTCAATGTGATCATGGCTGATCATCCAACTCAGTATCCTGTACCTGCCTTTTCTCCATACCCTCTGATCCCTTTGGCCACAAGGGCCACATCTAACTCCCTCTTAAATATAGCCAATGAACTGTGGCCTCGACTGCCCTCTGTGGCAGAGAATTCCAGAGATTCACCACTCTCTGTGTGAAAAAAGTTCTTCTCATCTCGGTTTTAAAGGATTCCCCTCTTATCCTTAAGCTGTGACCCCTTGTCCTGGACTTCCCAAACATCGGGAACAATCTTCCTGCATCTAGCCTGTCTAACCCCTTAAGAATTTTGTTCAAGAAGGAACTGCAGATGCTGGAAAATCGAAGGTACACAAAATTGCTGGAGAAACTCAGCGGGTGCAGCAGCATCTATGGAGTGAAGGAAATAGGCAACGTTTCGGGCCGAAACCCTTCTTCAGACTCTGAAGAAGGGTTTCGGCCCGAAACGTTGCCTATTTCCTTCGCTCCATAGATGCTGCTGCACCCACTGAGTTTCTCCAGCAATTTTGTGTACCCTTAGGAATGTTGTAAGTTTCTATAAGATCCCCTCTCAATCTCCTAAATTCTAGAGAGTATAAACCAAGTCTATCCTGTCTTTCTACATAAGACAGTCCTGACATCCCAGGAATCAGTCTGGTGAACCGTCTCTGCACTCCCTCTATGGCAATAATGTCCTTCCTCAGATTTGGAGACCAAAACTGTACGCAATAGGTGCAGGAGTCAGCTGGCTCGAAGGGCCGAATGGCCTACTCCTGCACCTATTTCCCATGTTTCTCTGCTACCTGGCTTGCTGAGTTACAGTCTGAAGAAGGGTCTCAACCCGAAAGGTCACCTATTTCCTTCGCTCCATAGATGCTGCCTCACCCGCTGAGTTTCTCCAGCGTTTTAGTCTAACTGCTACTTTTTCTTCTTCTGGCGAGTGGCGTGCCCAGCCTGAAGTTCAAGTCAAGTCAAGTTTATTTGTCACATACACATACGAGATGTGCAGTGAAATGAAAGTGGCAATGCTCGCGGACTTTTGTGCAAAAGACAAACAACAAAACAACCAAACAAATTATAAACACAATCATAACACACATATTCTTTTATATAATAAATAGTGGAAGGAAAAACGTTCGGTAGAGTTAGTCCCTGGTGAGATGGGCGTTTACAGTCCGAATTGCCTCTGGGAAGAAACTCCTTCTCAACCTCTCCGTTCTCACCGCATGGCAACGGAGGCGTTTGCCTGACCGTAGCAGCTGGAACAGTCCGTTGCAGGGGTGGAAGGCGTCTCCCATGATTTTATTTGCTCTGGAGTTTCACCTCCTGTTGTATAGTTCCTGCAGGGGGGCGAGTGAAGTTCCCATAGTGCGTTCGGCCGAACGCACTACTCTCTGCAGAGCCTTCTTGTCCTTGGCAGGGCAATTCCCAAACCAGATGGTAATGTTCCCGGACAAGATGCTTTCCACCGCCGCTGCGTAGAAGCACTGGAGGATCCTCGGAGACACTCTGAATTTCCTCAATTACCTGAGGTGGTAAAGGCTCTGCCTTGCCTTAAGACAACTTGTAGGACAACTTGTTCTATTTGATCTTATTTGATTGTGCACGCCAGGTTGATTGCATTCGTTGAAACAGGGCGGACCAACAGCCTAGAGGAGCAAGCTCCAACCTCACCGATGCTCTTTAACAATGATTTCAATTCAGCAACCATTGGTTTTAGTGTAAGTGACAGGAAGCTCCTGGTGAATCATATCCATCCCAGAGGCGGTGAGTTATGTATTCGACTCCGCTCCAGAGATCGGAGGACAAAGATTTAAGTCGACACTCCCAGTCCCTTATCTTTGCAGATGAGATGAGAAAGCAAAGGCTCTGTCATGCAAATATGAATATTCTCACCCCACTCAATAGACAACAGACAATAGACAATAGGTACAGGAGTAGGCCGCTTGGCCATTCAATGAGGCAGAGAGTTCCACAGACTCACAACTCTCTTTGTGAAAAGGTGTTCACACAACGCAAGATCACAGGTTCACCACGATTGAATGGCGGAGTAGACCTGATGGGCCGAATGACAATAGACAACAGGTGCAGGAGTAGGCCATTCGGCCCTTCGAGCCAGCACCGCCATTCAATGTGATCACGGCTGATCATCCCCAATCAGTACCCCGTTCCTGCCTTCTCCCCATATCCCCTGACTCCGCTATCTTTAAGAGCCCCATCTAGCTCTCTCTTGAAAGCATCCAGAGAACCGGCCTCCACCGCCCTCTGAGGCAGAGAATTCCACAGACTCACAACTCTCTTTGTGAAAAGGTGTTTCTTCACCTCCGTTCTAAATGGCTTACCCCTTATTCTTAAACTGTGTGTGGCCCCTGGTTCTGGACTCCCCCAACATCGGGAACATGTTTCCTACCTCTATCGTGTCCAAGCCCTTAACAATCTTAGATGTTTCAATGAGATAGCCTCTCATCCTTCTAAACTCCAGAGTGAACGAGCCCACAGCCGCTCCATTCTCTCAGCATATGACAGTCCCGCCATCCCGGGAATTAACCTGGTGAACCTACGCTGGGCTCCCTCAATAGCAAGAATGTCCTTCCTCAAATTAGGGGGACCAAAACTGCACACAATGCGCCAGGGTGTGGCCTCACCAGGGCCCTGTACAACAAATGCACTGGCACTGAAGGGCCTGTCCCACTTACGTGATCCCGAGGTGTCGCCTGTTTGGTGGTGAGTAGTCACCCAAAGAGTCGTACCTTTTTCTGGTCACCGCTGGATTTCGGACATCTGCTGCGACTATGAAGGGTGCCGGCATAGTGGGCCGAAAAAATCGCCTAAGTTGGACAGGCCCTTAAGGCCCACATTAATTCCACATCCATATTTAGTTACTTCAATTTAAAGTCACTGGCTGGCATCAGGGATTTAACTTCATGTATCTTGATCAGTGATACACCACTAAGGCTGTGAGCCAAGGAACTTGATCGCATTACAGGGAAAATGCATTAGTGCATGATTAGCCTACAGGCCCCGATGAATGGCCTAGATCCAAGAATGGTAGTTAGGGAACTTTAATTCCAAAAAAGACACACAGGGAGGGCAGCGGTAGAGTTGCTACCTCATAGCGAATGCAGCGCCGGAGTCCCGGGCTCGATCCCGACTACGGGTGCTGTCTATACGGAGTTTGCACGTTCTCCCTGTGACCTGCGCGGATTTCCTCCAAGAACTTCGGTTTCCTCCCACACTTTAAAGACATGCAGGTTTTTACGTTAATTACATAGAAACATAGAAATTAGGTGCAGGAGTAGAGGCCATTCGGCCCTTCGAGCCTGCACCGCCATTCAATATGATCATGGCTGATCATCCAACTCAGTACCCCGTACCTGCCTTCTCTCCATACCCTCTGATCCCCTTAGCCACAAGGGCCACATCTAACTCCCTCTTAAATATAGTCAATGAACTGTGGCCTCGACTACCCTCTGTGGCAGAGAGTTCCAGAGATTCACCACTCTCTGTGTGAAAAAAGTTCTTCTCATCTCGGTTTTAAAGGATTTCCCCCTTATCCTTAAGCTGTGACCCCTGTTCCTGGACTTCCCCAACATCGGGAACAATCTTCCTGCATCTAGCCTGTCCAACCCCTTAAGAATTTTGTAAGTTTCTATAAGATCCCCTCTCAATCTCCTAAATTCTAGAGAGTATAAACCAAAGATCTTAGAGCGAAGCAAGATAGGTTACTCTCACGCAAACGTGAGGTACGCTCATGGGCGGTTTCATGGGTGATTACAGGACACATTTTAGCAAGCTGACTCCGCCATCTTGTTCCGCCATCTTGCTCCGCTTTCTTGCTCCCGCCTTCTTGCTTCCGGCCAAAGATTGGATCCGCAGCGGGGAGGAGAAGGAGTGCGGGGAGAGAGAGTGCGGGGCCCGGGGCAGCGGGGAGAGAGAGTGCGGGGCCCGGGGCAGCGGGGAGAAGGAGTGCGGGGAGAGAGAGTGCGGGGCCCGGGGCAGCGGGGAGAGAGAGTGCGGGGCCCGGGGCAGCGGGGAGAAGGAGTGCGGGGCCCGGGGCAGCGGGGAGAGAGAGTGCGGGGCCCGGGGCAGCGGGGAGAGAGAGTGCGGGGCCCGGGGCAGCGGGGAGAGAGAGTGCGGGGCCCGGGGCAGCGGGGAAAGAGAGTGTGGGGAGAGAGAGTGCGGGGCCCGGGGCAGCGGGGAGAGAGAGTGCGGGGCCCGGGGCAGCGGGGAGAAGGAGTGCGGGGCCCGGGGCAGCGGGGAGAGAGAGTGCGGGGCCCGGGGCAGCGGGGAGAGAGAGTGCGGGGCCCGGGGCAGCGGGGAGAGAGAGTGCGGGGCCCGGGGCAGCGGGGAGAGAGAGTGTGGGGAGAGAGAGTGCGGGGCCCGGGGCAGCGGGGAGAGAGAGTGCGGGGCCCGGGGCAGCGGGGAGAAGGAGTGCGGGGAGAGGGAGTGCGGGGCCCGGGACAGCGGGGAGAGAGAGTGCCCCAAGACAATGTTTCTTATTTAATGTCCCTTGTCTAGTCTGATATAAAGTTCATTATTGGTTTAGAAGAAATATAATTGTGTGTGTTATATACATTTATATGATTTTCATGTATGTGTGTTTATAAACATTTTATTCCTTAACAAGAATCAACAGAATTATGAACTAATTGAGTTATGAATCTAACCCTATATCACACACAAAAAGTCCCCCCTGTCAATCACCCTGCGAGTCGGGTCGGTTCCGGTTACTACAAAATGAACACAAACACTGTTTGTGAGCCATTTAAAAAGAAATGATTTAAAAAACATTAAAAAAGACAATTACCAGAATCAAATTTTATTCTTGACAAGAAGTTTGAACTGACAGATTTATGAATCTGACCCACACAAACTGTTGCCCCGCAACATTGATTACAGTGCGAGTCGGGTCGGGTTAGGTAGGCTCAGGTTGCTAAAATGGGCATGGAAAAATGCCCATGATCCCCTCCATAGCGTACTACACGTCAGTCCATTGCAGTTAGCAGGAGTAGCCTATCTTGCTCCGCTATAAGATCTTTGGTATAAACCAAGTCTATCCAGTCTTTCTTCGTAAGACAGTCCTGACATCCCAGGAATCAGTCTGGTGAACCTTCTCTGTACTCCCTCTATGGCAATAATGTCCTTCCTCAGATTTGGAGACCAAAACTGTATGCAATACTCCAGGTGTGGTCTCACCAAGACCCTGTACAACTGCAGTAGAACCTCCCTGCTCCTATACTCAAATCCTTGTGCTATGAAAGCTAACACACCATGCGCTTTCTTCACTGCCTGCTGCACCTGCATGCCTACTTTCAATGACTGGTGTACCATGACACCCAGGTCTCGCTGCATCTCCCCATTTCCTAGTCGGCCACCATTTAGATAATAGTCTGCTTTCCTGTTTTTGCCACCAAAATGGATAACCTCACGTTTATCCACATTATACTGCATCTTACGGGATATAGAAGAGACCTGCACCTATTGTTTATTGTCTATTGACAAAGCACGGCAGGTGATAGGAAGAGTGGAGGTTTTTTTTGTTGATATGCGGATGTTTGGACAAAGGCCAGAGATGAATACACCCACAAGGTGTGAACTAAAGGATGCGAATTGTGTGGTTAAAGGATTGACGAGGTGTGAACTGCATTGGAATGTGGGTGGAGGGGAGGATTGGTGTTAGGACAGCCAGGACACAGGGGAGGAGAGGGGAGAGAAAAGAGGGGAGGGGGGGGGGGTAGGTACAGTCGTTTAGGCAAAAGGCAAAAAGGCCCAGCAGCGCCTTTACTTCCTGAGGAGGCTCAAGAAAGCCCACCTGTTCCCCCGGATCCTGACCAACTTTTACCGCTGTACCATAGAGAGTATCCTGACCACCTGCTTCACGGTATGGTACAGCAGCTGCACTGCTGCGGACAGGAAGGCACTACAACGGGTGGTGAAAACCGCGCAGCACATCATCGGTGCCCCGATCCCTGCCATGGATGCCCTCCACCGAAAACGGTGTCTGAGACGGGCCGGGAAGATCATCAAAGACTCCTCACACCCCAACCATGGACTGTTTGCCCTCCTCCCATCAGGGAGGCGGTACAGGAGCCTCAGGTCACGTACTAGTAGGATGAGGAACAGCTTCTACAACAACACAATCACATTGTTGAACTCGGAGTCCCGCCGATAGATTTCTCCGGTCCCTCCGTCCACATTGTTTGCTTATTCTGTATTTTTTGATTATTCTGTATCTTCTCTCTTTCTATTTTTTTAAAATTTCTTTATGTACAACTACTACGGACTGACGCAAAACTGCATTTCGTTGTACTGATACTTGTATTTGTGCCATGACATTAAAGTTGAATTGAATTGAATTGAGTTTATGGGGGAAGAAAGGGTGAGGGGGATATCTTGCAGAGGTTGCCGAAAGAATTCAATGTTCATACCGTTGGAAGCTAAATAAGACACAAAAAGCTGGAGTAACTCAACGGGTCAGGCAGCATCTATGGCGCTAAGGAAATAGGCAACGTTTTGGGCCGAAACCCGTAAGGGTTTCGGCCCAAAACGTTGCCTATTTCCAGAAGGATTTCGGCCCGAAACGTTGCCTATTTCCTTAGCTCCATAGATGCTGCTGCACCATAACTCAGCGGGTCAGGCAGCATCTGTGGAGAACATGGATAGGTGACGTTTCACAGAGTGCCGGAGTAACTCAGCGGGTCAGGCAGCATCTGTGGAGAACATGGATAGGTGACGTTTCACAGAGTGCTGGAGTAACTCAGCGGGTCAGGCAGCGGCTGTAGAGAACATGGATAGGTGACGTTTCACAGAGTGCTGGAGTAACTCAGCGGGTCAGGCAGCATCTCTGGCGAACATAGACAATAGGTACAGGAGAGGGCCATTTGACCCTTCGAGCTAGCACCGCCATTCACTGTGACCATGTCTGCTCATCCACAATCAGTAAGCCGTCCTTGCCTTCTCCCCATATTCTTTGACTCCACTAGCCCCAAGAGCTCTATCTAACTCTCTCTTAAATCCATCCAGTGACCTGGCCTCCACTGCCCTCTGTGGCGGACAATTCCACAGATTCACAACTCCCTGGGTGAAAAAGTTTTTTCTCATCTTAGTTTAAAATGGCCTCCCCTTTATTCTAAGACTGTGGCCCCTGGTTCTGGACTCGCCCAACATTGGGAACATTTTTCCCGCTTCTAGCTTGTCCAGTCCTTTTATAATTGTCTATGTTTCTGTATGATCCTCCCCTCATCCTTCTAATGATAGGTGACATTTCAGGTCAGGACCATCATCGAAGGGATCTACAAGAGTTAATAGACAATTGGTGCAGGAGTAGAGGACATTCGGCCCTTCGAGCCAGCACCGCCATTCAATGTGATCATGGCTGATCATCCCCAATCAGTAGCCAGTTCCTGCCTTCTCCCCATATCCTCTGACTTCATTATCTTTAACAGCCCTATCTAGCTCTCTCTTGAAAGTATCCAGAGAACTAGCCTCCACTGCCCTACGAGACAGAGAATTCCACAGACTCACAACTCTCAGTGAGAAAAAGTGTTTCCTCGTCTCCGTTCTAAATGGCTTACTCCTTATTCTTAAACTGTGTGTGGCCCCTGGTTCTGGACTCCCGCAACATCGGGAACATGTTTCCTGCCTCTAGCGTGTCCAATCCCTTAATAATCTTATATGTTTCAATAAGATATCCTCTCATCCTTCTAAACTCCAGAGTGTACAAGCCCAGCCGCTCCATTCTCTCAGCATATGACAGTCCCACCATCCTGGGAATCGTTGCTTCAAATTGGCAGCCAGCATCATCAGAGACCCACACCACCAACCTGGCCACGCTCTCAGGTACAGGAGCCTGGACACTGTAACCAACGTCCAGGTTCAGGAACAGCTTCTTCCCCACAACCATCAGGCTATCTACTGCTGCACCATCGAGAGCATCCTTACCAACTGCATCACAGTATGGTATGGCAACTGCTCTGTCTCCGACCGGAAGGCATTGCAGAGGGTGGTGAAAATTGCCCAACGCATCACCGGTTCCTCGCTCCCCTCCATTGAGTCTGTCCAAAGCAAGTGTTGTCTGCAGAGGGCGCTCAGCATCGCCAAGGACTGCTCTCACCCCAACCATGGACTGTTTACCCTCCTACCATCCGGGAGGCGCTACAGGTCTCTCCGTTGCCGAACCAGCAGGTCGAGGAACCGCTTCTTCCCGGCGGCTGTCGCTCTACTCAACAACGTACCTCGGTGACTGCCAATCACCACCCCCCCCGGACACTTATTATTATTTATTCAAATCATTTGCTATGTCGCTCTTCCAGGGAGATGCTAAATGCATTTTGTTGTCTCTGTACTGTACACTGACAATGACAATTAAAATTGAATCTTGAATCTGAATCTGAATCTATTAAACACTACAACCTCCAAACAGGCTCTGAACTACATAGACTTGGGGGGCATTATTTTTGACCTTGTCCATTTAATGATCTGCTTGATTTTATTTATCATGAACTTGTTTATTATGTGTACTATGTTTACATATCTGTTGTGCTGCTGAAGGAAGAACTCATTGTTCCATTTCAACACATATTGAAGAATCCACTGCCCAGTCCATCATCGGCTCTGACCTCCCCACCATCGAAGGGATCTATCGCAGTCGCTGCCTCAAAAAGGCTGGCAGCATCATCAAAGACCCACACCATCCTGGCCACACACTCATCTCGACATTCTTAAACTGCGGCCCCCTGTTTCTGGACTCCCCCAACATCGGGAACATGTCATCGGGAAGAAGGTACAGGAGCCTGAAGGTACAGGAACATCTCCTACCCCACAGCCACCATTCAATGTGATCGTGGCTGATCATCCCCAATCAGTACCCCGTTCCTGCCTTCTCCCCATATCCCCTGACTCCGCTATCTTTAAGAGCCCTATCCAGCTCTCTCTTGAAAGTATCCAGAGAACCGGCCTCCACCGCCCTCTTGAGGCAGAGAATTCCACAGACTCACAACTCTCTGTGAGAAAAAGTGTTTCCTCGTCTCACTCAGCGGGTTAGGCAGCATCTTTGGAGAGGCAATGGAGGAGACCCAGGACAGAGAGGCCGGATTGGGAATGGGAGGGGGAGTTGAAGTGCTGAGCCACCGGGAGGTCAGGTTGGTTATTGCGGACCGAGCGGAGGTGTTCGGCGAAACGATCGCCCAACCTCCGCTTAGTCTCCCCGATGTAAATCAGCTGACACCTAGAGCAGCGGATGCAGTAGATGAGGTTGGAGGAGATACAGGTGAACCTTTGTCGCACCTGGAACGACTGCTTGGGTCCTTGAATGGAGTCGAGGGGGGAGGTGATGGGGCAGGTGTTGCATTTCTTGCGGTTGCAACGGAAAGTGCCCGGGGAGGGGGTGGTGCGGGAGGGAAGGGAAGAATTGACAAGGGAGTTGCGGAGGGAGCGGTCCAGAGATGCTGTCTGTCGGAAACAGATGCAGAAAGTAGTAACCACCGCCCAGTCCATCATCGGCTCTGACCTCCCCACCATCGAGGGGATCTATCGCAGTCGCTGCCTCAAAAAGGCAGCCAGCATCACCAAGGACCCACACCATCCAGGCCACACACTCATTTCTCCGCTACCATCGGGCAGAAGGTACAGGAGACTGAATTCTGTTACATCCAGGTTCAGGAACAGCTTCTTCCCCACCGCCATCGGGCTGTTAAACACCCAAACAAACAGACTCTGAACTGTAACAGCCTATTGAACCTTATCTGCTTATTTATGTGTATAGTGACATGCTCTGTATTTTTGTTTACAAAACACTTTTGTGCTGCAGCAAGCAAGAATTTCATTGCCCTATAGAAACATAGAAACATAGAAATTAGGTGCAGGAGTACGCCATTCGGCCCTTCGAGCCTGCACCGCCATTCAATATGATCATGGCTGATCATCCAACTCAGTGTCCTGTACCTGCCTTCTCTCCATACCCCCTGATCCCCTTAGCCACAAGGGCCACATCTAACTCCCTCTTAAATATAGCCAATGAACTGTGGCCTCGACTACCCTCTGCGGCAGAGAGTTCCAAAGATTCACCACTCTCTGTGTGAAAAAAAGTTCTTCTCATCTCGGTTTTAAAGGATTTCCCCCTTATCCTTAAGCTGTGACCTCTTGTCCTGGACTTCCCTAACATCGGGAACAATCTTCCTGCATCTAGCCTGTCCAACCCCTTAAGAATTTTGTAAGTTTCTATAAGATCCCCTCTCAATCTCCTAAATTCTAGAGAGTATAAACCAAGTCTATCCAGTCTTTCTTCATAAGACAGTCCTGACATCCCAGGAATCAGTCTGGTGAACCGTCTCTGCACTCCCTCTATGGCAATCTGGGACACATGACAATAAAACTCTCTTGACTTGACTTGTCCCGCTGAGTTACTCCAGCATGTTGTGTCTATCTTCGATTTAAACTAGCATCTGCAGTTCTTTCTTACACATCCAGAACCAAGAGGTTTGACATAGAGGGAGTACAGAGAAGGTTCACCAGACTGATTCCTGGGATGGCAGGACTTTCATAGGAAGAAAGACTGGATAGACTCGGCTTGTACTTGCTAGAATTTAGAAGACTGAGGGGGGATCTTATAGAAACTTACAAAATTCTTAAGGGGTTGGACAGGCTAGATGCAGGAAGATTGTTCCCGATGTTGGGGAAGTCCAGGACAAGGGGTCACACAGTTTAAGGATAAGGGGGAAATCCTTTAGGACCGAGATGAGAAAATCATTTTTCACACAGAGAGTGGTGAATCTGTGGAATTCTCTGCCACAGAAGGTAGTTGAGGCCACAGTTCATTGGCAATATTTAAGAGGGAGTTAGATGTGGCCCTTGTGGCTAAAGGGCTCAAGGGGTATGGAGAGAAAGCAGGTACAGGATACTGAGTTGGATGATCAGCCATGATCATATTGAATGGCGGTGCTGGTTTGAAGGGCCGAATGGCCTACTCCTTCACCTATTGTCTATGTTTCTATGTTTCTATGTTTCAGGTTAATTCCCGGGATGGTGGGACTGTCATATGCTGAGAGAATGGAGCAGCTGGGCTTGTACACTCTGGAGTTTAGAAGGATGAGAGGATATCTCATTGAAACATATAACATTGTTAAGGTTTTGGAGACATTAGAGGCAGGAAACATGTTCCCGATGTTGGGGGAGTCCAGAACCAGGGGCCACAGTTTAAGAATAAGGAGTAAGCCATTTAGAACGGAGACTTTTTCTCACAGAGAGTAGTGTGTCTGTGGAATTCTCTGCCTCAGAGGGCGGTGGAGGCCGGTTCTCTGGATGCTTTCAAGAGAGAGCTAGATAGGGCTCTTAAAGATAGCGGAGTCAGGGGATATGGGGAGAAGGCAGGAACGAGGTACTGATTGGGGACGATCAGCCGTGATCACATTGAATGGCGGTGCTGGCTCGAAGGGCCGAATGGCCTCCTCCTGTACCGATTGTCTATTGATTGGAAAACAGGACATTGACCGATGTATTAACCGGCCATGAAAATATATATCATCTTCCAAACACAAACAGGAGAACGAGTTGCGAGCTCATCAGGTTCGGACTCGCTCTATGGTCTTGGCAAATCCCTGGAATGCCGAGGAGCGTTCAACATGCATCCACAGGACACTCTCAGCGTGCTTCAAATTCTGCTCCCTGTGTCTCTGCCTACCCCCACTTGGTGCTCTGGGCTCCACGTGAGAAAGAGCTGCCTTAAGTGTCCACTGGGGCGGCATGGTGAGGCAGCGGTAGAGCTGCCGCCTCACAGCGCCGGAGACCCTGGTTCGATCCCGGCTACGGGTGCAGCCCGTACGGAGTTTGTACGTTCTCCCCGTGACTGGCCTCCAGTTTACTCCCATATTCAGTTTCGTAGGCTACAGACAATAGACAACAGGTGCAGGAGGAGGCCATTCGGCCCTTCGAGCCAGCACCGCCATTCATAGAAACATAGAAACATAGAAATTAGGTGCAGGAGTAGGCCATTCGGCCCTTCGAGCCTGCACCGCCATTCAATATGACCATGGCTGATCATCCAACTCAGTATCCCGTACCTGCCTTCTCTCCATACCCCCTGATCCCCTTAGCCACAAGGGCAACATCTAACTCCCTCTTAAATATAGCCAATGAACTGTGGCCTCGACTACCCTCTGTGGCAGAGAGTTCCAGAGATTCACCACTCATTCAATGTGAGCATGGCTGATCATCCCCAATCAGTACCCCGTTCCTGCCTTCTCCCCATATCCCCTGACTCCGCTATCTTTAAGAGCTCTATCTAACTCTCTCTTGAGAGCATCCAGAGAACCGGCCTCCACCGCCCTCGGAGGCAGAGAATTCCACAGATTCCACAGATTCACCACTCTCTGTGTGTGAAAAGGTGTTTCCTCGTCTCCGAACTAAATGGCTTACGCCTTATTCTTAAACTGTGTGGCCCCTGGTTCTGGACTCCCCCAACATCGGGAACATGTTTCCTGCCTCTAGCGTGTCCAAACCCTTAACAATCTTATGTTTCAATAAGATTTCCTCTCATCCTTCTAAATTCCAGAGTATACAAGACCAGCCGCTCCATTCTATCAACATATCAAGTCAAGTCAAGTCAAGTTTATTTGTCACATACACTTATGAGATGTGCAGTGAAATGAAAGTGGCAATGCTCGCAGACTTTTGTGCAAAAGACAAACAACCAAACAAACTATAAACACAATCATAACACACATATTCTTTTACATAATAAATAATGGAAGGAAAAACGTTCAGTAGAGTTAGTCCCTGGTGAGATAGGCGTTTACAGTCCGAATGGCCGCTGGGAAGAAACTCCTTCTCCATATGACAGTCTCGCCATCCCGGGAATTAACCTGGTGAACCTACGCTGCACTCCCTCAATAGCAAGAATGTCCTTCCTCAAATTTGGAGACCAAAACTGCACACAATACTCCAGGTGTGGTCTCACTAGGGCCCTGTACAACTGCAGAAGGACCGCTTTGCTCTTATATTCGATTCCTCTTGTAATAAAGGCCAACATGCCATTCGCTTTCTTCACTGCCTGCTGTACCTGCATGATTACTTTCATAGACTGATGTACAAGGACACCCAGCTCCCGTTGTACTTCCCCTTTTTCCAACTTGACGCCA
>JAWMAR010001963.1:37632-89018 GCA_036785375.1 Leucoraja ocellata
CGGCATTCGCACCCGTTACAAGGGTACGATGAGTCTTTATGGATGCTGGCGGCCTTCCTGAGGCACCGTGTGTGTGTTGTCACGGGGAGAACGTGCAAACTCCGTGCAGACAGCACCCACAGTCAGGATCGAACCCGGGTCTCTGGCGCTGTGAGGCAGCAGCTCCACCCGCTGCACCACCCGTGCCGTCCCATCCCCCTCTGTACTCAGCGCTGTCTCCAGTCAAGACATTGAAGCAGTTTCTCTCTCTAGTAGACAGGCACAAAATGCTGGAGTAACTCAGCGGGACAGGCAGCATCTCTGGAGAGAAGGAATGGGCGACGTTTCGGGTCGAGACCCTTCTTCAGACTGAAACGTCACCCCATTCCTTCTCTCCACAGATGCTGCCTGACCCGCTGAGTTACTCCAGCATTTTGTGCCTATCATCGGTTGAAACCAGCATCTGCAGTTCCTTCCTGCACATTTCATCTCTCTAGAAACACAGACAATAGACAATAGGTGCAGGAGTAGTAATTGTTGTCTCTCTAGAATTTAGAAGATTGAGGGGGGGATCTTATAGAAATTTTGCAAAATTCTTAAGGGGTTGGACAGGCTAGATGCAGGAAGATTGTTCCCGATGTTGGGGAAGTCCAGGACAAGGGGCCACACACACAGTTTAAGGATGAGGGGGAAATCTTTTCGGACCGAGATGAGGAAAACATTTTTTTTCACACACAGAGAGTGGTGAATCTGTGGAATTCTCTGCCACTGAGTTATACCTGAGTTACTCCAGCATTTTTGTGTCCATCTTTTCAACGTGTGACTCATGAAGGCAAAGGTGCTGTGACGGGATGTTTGGTGATGGATTGCTGGAGGCACGGTCTGCTTCACTGCTTTAAGCATTACCAGTGAAACAACAGCTTCACTGAGTCAAGGCTTGCACGGCCTTGACGTACGTGCCTGTAGGTGTATCAGTAATCTCAACTTGACCTAACTTGACGGGACGTGACAGATATGCATCCTCCCGCTGATCACCTCGTACGCTAGTTCTATCCTACACACTAGGCACAATTTACAGAAGCCAATTAACTTACAAACCTGTACGTTTTTGGAGTGCGAGGGGATTGCTCCCGATGTTGGGGAAGTCCAGGACAAGGGGTCACAGCTTAAGGATAAGGGGGAAATCCTTTAAAACCGAGATGAGAAGAACTTTTTTCACACAGAGAGTGGTGAATCTCTGGAACTCTCTGCCACAGAGGGTAGTCGAGGCCACAGTTCATTGGCTATATTTAAGAGGGAGTTAGATGTGGCCCTTGTGGCTAAGGGGATCAGAGGGTATGGAGAGAAGGCAGGTACGGGATACTGAGTTGGATGATCAGCCATGATCATATTGAATGGCGGTGCAGGCTCGAAGGGCCGAATGGCCTACTCCTGCACCTAATTTCTATGTTTCTATGAAAGTTAGATGATCAGCCATGATCATATTGAATGGCGGTGCAGGCTCGAAGGGCCGAATGGCCTCTACTCCTGCACCTATTGTCTATGTTTCTATATCCTGTACACTGGAATGATATTTACTGGCAGCAAACAAGGTCCGAGGCTGAAGTGTTCAGTGCAGCTGAGATTCTTTAGTCAAGTCAAGTCAAGTTTATTTGTCACATACACATACGAGATGTGCAGTGAAATGAAAAGTGGCAAATGCTCGCGGACTTTTTGCAAAAAGACAAACAAACAAACTACAGACAGAATGGAACAGAATCACATATTCTTTTACATATTAAATATTGTGGGCGGAAGGAAAAAGGGAAAAAATAATTTAAAAAAAAACAGTAGAGTGGTTCAGTAAAGTTAGTCCCTGGTGAGATAGGAGTTTACAGTCCGAATGGCCTCTGGGAAGAAACTCTCCGTTCTCGCAGCATGGCAATGGAGGTGTTTGCCTGACCGTAGCAGCTGGAACAGTCCGTTGCAGGGGTGGAAGGGGTCTCCCATGATTTTATTGGCTCTGGAGTTGCACCTCCTGTTGTATAGTTCCTGCAGTGGGGGGCGAGTGAAGTTCCCACAGTGCGTTCGGCCGAACGCACTACTCTCTGCATAGCCTTCTTGTCCTTGGCAGAGCAGTTCCCAAACCAGATTGTAATATTTCCAGACAAGATGCTTTAGACTTTAGAGATACAGAGATTTAGATTTACTTTAGACTTTAGAGATACAGCGCGGAAACAGGCCCTTCGGCCCACCGAGTCCGCGCCGACCAGCGCTCACCCCGTACCCTGAAACAGATCCTAGATACTGGGGATGACTTACCATATAACCATATAACAATTACAGCACGGAAACAGACCATCTCGGCCCTACAAGTCCGTGCCGAACAATTTTTTTTCCCCTTAGTCCCACCTGCCTGCACTCATACCATAACCCTCCATTCCCTTCTCATCCATATGCCTATCCAATTTATTTTTAAATGATACCAATGAACCTGCCTCCACCACTTCCACTGGGAGCTCATTCCACACCGCTACCACTCTCTGCGTAAAGAAGTTCCCCCTCATATTACCCCTAAACATCTGTCCCTTAATTCTGAAGTCATGTCCTCTTGTTTGAATCTTCCCTATTCTCAAAGACTTACAATTTACAGAAGTCACTATTAATGATTTAAGTCTGAATGAGTCTGAAGAAGGGTTTCGGCCCGAAACGTCACCTATTTCCTTCGCTCCATTAGATGCTGCTGCACCCGCTGAGTTTCTCCAGCATTTTTGTGTACCTTCGATCTTCCAGCATCTGCAGTTCCTTCTTGAACACTTAATGATTTAAGATGATGGGATTAAAAGTAACATTAGCACATTTGCGGATGACACAAAGCGGTGTAAACTGTGAAGAGAATGCTATGAGGATGCAGAGTGACTTGGGACAGGTTGGGGGAGTGGGCAGATGCAAGACACATCAATCAATCAATCAACCTTTATTGCCATCTTGCAAAGCAACAGTTGTACAGAGCAAAACGAGAAGACGTTTCCCAGGGAATACCGGAGCATCGCACATGAAAACTTAAAACATTTCACACATAATAAAAACAATAAGAACAATCTAGTCACTGATAAAACAGTACAAATAGTTATTAATTGCAGGTAAAACAGCAACATTAAAATGCAGTAAAAACAGTCATAAAATGTCCATTCAGATTCCTATTCAGATTCAATTTTAATTGTCATTGTCAGTGTACAGTACAGAGACAACAAAATCCATGGCAGCTGATGTCCGTGGCCAGTGCCAGAGTTATTAAATGGTCAGTGCAAAGCAGTAGAATCAGGTGGAGTTGGGACTAGGGGAGATTATGTGTTCGGCACGGACTAGAAGGGTCGAGATGGCCTGTTTCCGTGCTGTAATTGTTATATGGTTATATGGTTATATGGAGTACCTGTTTAGCAGCCTCACAGCCTGTGGCAGGAAGCTGTTTAGCAGTCTGGTAGTCCGTCCTGGCTTTGATGCAACAGTATCTCTTGCCTTATTTTAAGATGCAGTTTAATGCGGACAAATGTGAGGTTATCCACTTTGGTAGCAAAAACAGGAAGGCAGATTACTATCTAAATGGCGTCAAGTTGGGAAAAGGGGAAGTACAACGGAATCTGGGTGTCCTTGTACATCAATCACTGAAAGTAAGCATGCAGGTACAGCAGGCAGTGAAGAAAGCGAATGGCATGTTGGCCTTTATTACAAGAGGAATCGAATATAGGAGCAAAGAGATCCTTCTGCAGTTGTACAGGGCCCTAGTGAGACCACACCTGGAGTATTGTGTGCAGTTTTGGTCTCCAAATTTGAGGAAGGACATTCTTGCTATTGAGGGAGTGCAGCGTAGGTTCACCAGGTTAATTCCCGGGATGGCGAGACTGTCATATGGAGAAGGAGTTTCTTCCCAGAGGCCATTCGGACTGTAAAAAGTCTACTGAACGTTTTTCCTTCCATTATTTATTATGTAAAAGAATATGTGTGTTATGATTGTGTTTATAGTTTGTTTGGTTGTTTGTCTTTTGCACAAAAGTCCCGCGAGCATTGCCACTTTCATTTCACTGCACATCTCGTATGTGTATGTGACAAATAAACCTTGACTTGACTTGACTTGATATGTGAGAGAAATGGAGCGGCTGGGCTTGTACACTCTGGAATTTAGAAGGATGAGAGAGAAATCTTATTGAAACATATAAGATTATTAAGGGTATGGACACGCTAGAGGCAGGAAACATGTTCCCGATGTTGGGGGGAGTCCAGAACCAGGGGCCACACAGTTTAAGAATAAGGCGTAAGCCATTTAGTTCGGAGACGAGGAAACACCTTTTCACACACAGAGAGTGGTGAATCTGTGGAATCTGTGGAATTCTCAGCCTCAGAGGGCGGTGGAGGCGGGTTCTCTGGATACTTTCAAGAGAGAGCTAGATAGGGCTCTTAAAGATAGCGGAGTCAGGGGGATAATGGGGAGAAGGCAGGAACGGGGTACTGATTTGGGGATGATCAGCCATGATCACATTGAATGAGTGGTGAATCTCTGGAACTCTCTGCTGCAGAGGGTAGTTGAGGCAGTTCATTGGCTATATTTAAGAGGGAGTTAGATGTTGCCCTTGTGGCTAAGGGATCAGGGGGTATGGAGAGAAGGCAGGTACGGGGATACTGAGTTGGATGATCAGCCATGGTCATATTGAATGGCGGTGCAGGCTCGAAGGGCCGAATGGCCTACTCCTGCACCTAATTTCTATGTTTCTATGTTTCTATGAATGGCGGTGCTGGCTCGAAGGGCCGAATGGCCTCCTCCTGCACCTGTTGTCTATTGTCTGTAGCCTACGAAACTGAATGTGGAGTAAACTGGAGGCAGCCACGCAGGTCACGCACGGGGAGAACGTACAAACTCCGTACGGGCTGCACCCGTAGCCGGGATCGAACCAGGGTCTCCGGCGCTTGTGAGGCGGCAGCTCTACCGCTGCCTCACCATGCCGCCCCAGTAGACACTTAAGGCAGCTCTTTCTCACGTGGAGCCCAGAGCACCAAGTGGGGGTCGGCAGAGACACAGAGAGCAGAATTTGAAGCACGCTGAGAGTGTCCTGTGGATGCATGTTGAACGCTCCTCGGCATTCCATGGATTTGCCAAGACCTATCGAGCGAGGTCCGAACCTGAAGAGCTCGCAACTCGTTCCTCCTGTTTGTGTTTGGAAGATGATATATATTTTCATGGGCGGTTAATACATCGGTCCAATGTCCTGTTTTCCAATCAATAGACAATCGGTACAGGAGTAGAGGCCATTCGGCCCTTCGAGCCAGCACCGCCATTCAATGTGATCACAGCTGATCGTCCCCCAATCAGTACCTCGTTCCTGCCTTCTCCCCATATCCCCTGACTCCGCTATCTTTTAAGAGCCCTATCTAGCTCTCTCTTGAAAGCATCCAGAGAACCGGCCTCCACCCCCCTCTGAGGCAGAGAATTCCACAGACACACTACTCTCTGTGAGAAAAAGTCTCCGTTCTAAATGGCTTACTCCTTATTCTTAAACTGTGGCCCTGGTTCTGGACTCCCCCAACATCGGGAACATGTTTCCTGCCTCTAATGTCTCCAAAACCTTAACCATGTTATATGTTTCAATGAGATATCCTCTCATCCTTATAAACTCCAGAGTGTACAGAGCCCAGCCGCTCCATTTTCTCAGCATATGACAGTCCCGCCATCCCGGGAATTAACCTGAAACATAGAAACATAGAAAATAGATGCAGGAGTAGAGGCCATTCAGCCCCTTCGAGCCTGCACCGCCATTCAATATGATCATGGCTGATCATCCAACTCAGTATCCTGTACCTGCCTTCTCTCCATACCCCCCTGTTCCCTTTAGCCACAAGGGCCACATCTAATTCCCTCTTAAATATAGCCAATGAACTGTGGCCTCAACTACCTTCTGTGGCAGAGAATTCCACAGATTCACCACTCTCTGTGTAAAAAATGATTTTCTCATCTCGGTCCTAAAAGACTTCCCCCTTATCCTTAAACTGTGACCCCTCGTTCTGGACTTTCCCAACATCGGGAACAATCTTCTTGCATCTAGCCTGTCCAACCCCTTAAGAATTTTGTACGTTTCTATAAGATTCCCCTCAATCTTCTAAATTCTAGCGAGTACAAGCCGAGTCTATCCAGTCTTTCTTCCTATGAAAGTCCTGCCATCCCAGGAATCAGTCTGGTGAACCTTCTCTGTACTCCCTCTATGTCAAACCTCTTGGTTCTGGATGTGTAAGAAGGAACTGCAGATGCTAGTTTAAATCGATGGTAGACACAACATGCTGGAGTAACTCAGCGGGACAAGTCAAGTCAAGAGAGTTTTATTGTCATTGGGGGGCAGTGTTAGCTGTGAGGAGGATGCTAGGAGACTGCAAGGTGACTTGGATAGGCTGGGTGAGTGGGCAAATGTTTGGCAGATGCAGTATAATGTGGATAAATGTGAGGTTATCCACTTTGGTGGCAAAAACGGAAAGCAGACTATTATCTAAATGGTGGCCGATTGGGAAAGGGGGAGATGCAGCGAGACCCTGGGTGTCATGGTACACCAGTCATTGAAGGTAGGCATGCAGGTGCAGGCAGGCAGTAAAGAAAGCAAATGGTATGTTGGCTTTCATAGCAAAAGGATTTGAGTATAGGAGCAGGGAGGTTCTACTGCAGTTGTACAGGGTCTTGGTGAGACCACACCTGGAGTATTGCGTACAGTTTTGCTCTCCAAATCTGAGGAAGGACATTATTGCCATAGAGAGAGTGCAGAGAAGGTTCACCCAGACTGATTCCTGGGATGTCAGGACTGTCTTATGAAGAAAGACTGGATAGACTTGGTTTATACTCTCTAGAATTTAGGAGATTGAGAGGGGATCTTATAGAAACTTACAAAATTCTTAAGAGGTTGGACAGGCTAGATGCAGAAGATTGTTCCCGATGTTGGGGAAGTCCAGAACAAGGGGGTCACAGCAGAAGTTTTTTCACACAGAGAGTGGTGAATCTCTGGAACTCTCTGCCACAGAGGGTAGTTGAGGCCAGTTCATTGGCTATATTTAAGAGGGAGTTAGATGTGGCCCTTGTGGCTAAGGGGATCAGGGGTATGGAGAGAAGGCAGGTAACGGGATACTGAGTTGGATGATCAGCCATGATCATATTGAATGGCGGTGCAGGCTCGAAGGGCCGAATGGCGTACTCCTGCACCTAATTTCTATGTTTCTATGTTTCTATAGGGCAATGAAATTCTTGCTTGCTGCAGCACAAAAGTGTTTGTAAACAAAAATACAGAGCATTGTCACTATACACATAAATAAGCAGATAAAGTCCAATAGGCTGTTACAGTTCAGAGTCTGTTTGTTTGGGTGTTTTAACAGCCCGGATGGCGGTGGGAAGAAGCTGTTCCTGAAACCTGGATGTAACAAAATTCCAGTCTCCTGTACCTTCTGCCCGATGGTAGCGGAGAAATGAGTGTGTGGCCCGGATGGTGTGGGTCCTTGATGAAACTGCCAGCCTTTTTGACGGCAGCGACTGCGATAGATCCCCTCGATGGTGGGGAGGTCAGAGTCGATGGTGGACTGGGCGGTGGTTACAACTTTCTGCATCTGTTTCCGACAGACAGCATCTCTGGACCGCCTCCCTCCGCAACTCCCTTGTCAATTCTTCCCTTCCCTCCCATACCATCCCCTCCCCGGGCACTTTCCGTTGCAACCGCAAGAAATGCAACACCTGTCCCTTCACCTCCCCCCACGACTCCATTCAAGGACCCAAGCAGTCGTTCCAGGTACGACAAAGGTTCACCTGCATCTCCTCCAAACCTCATCTACTGCATCCGCTGCTCTAGGTGTCAGCTGATTTACATCGGGGAGACTAAGCGGAGGTTGGGCGATCGTTTCGCCGAACACCTCCGCTCGGTCCGCAATAACCAACCTGACCTCCCGGTGGCTCAGCACTTCAACTCCCCCTCCCATTCCCAATCCGGCCTCTCTGTCCTGGGTCTCCTCCATTGCCTCTCCAAAGATGCTGCCTAACCCGCTGAGTGAGACGAGGAAACACTTTTTCTCACAGAGAGTTGTGAGTCTGTGGAATTCTCTGCCTCAGAGGGCGGTGGAGGCCGGTTCTCTGGATACTTTCAAGAGAGAGCTGGATAGGGCTCTTAAAGATAGCGGAGTCAGGGGATATGGGGAGAAGGCAGGAACGGGGTACTGATTGGGGATGATCAGCCACGATCACATTGAATGGTGGCTGTGGGGTAGGAGATGTTCCTGTACCTTCAGGCTCCTGTACCTTCTTCCCGATGACATGTTCCCGATGTTGGGGGAGTCCAGAAACAGGGGGCCGCAGTTTAAGAATGTCGAGATGAGTGTGTGGCCAGGATGGTGTGGGTCTTTGATGATGCTGCCAGCCTTTTTGAGGCAGCGACTGCGATAGATCCCTTCGATGGTGGGGAGGTCAGAGCCGATGATGGACTGGGCAGTGGATTCTTCAATATGTGTTGAAATGGAACAATGAGTTCTTCCTTCAGCAGCACAATAGATATGTAAACATAGTACACATAATAAATAAGTCATGATAAATAAAATCAAGCAGATCATTAAATGGACAAGGTCAAAATAATGTCCCCCAAGTCTATGTAGTTCAGAGCCTGTTTGGAGGTTGTAGTGTTTAATAGATTCAGATTCAGATTCAAGATTCAATTTTAATTGTCATTGTCAGTGTACAGTACAGAGACAATGAAATGCATTTAGCATCTCCTGGAAGAGCGACATAGCAAATGATTTGAATAAATAATAATAAGTGTCCGGGGGGGGGTGGTGATTGGCAGTCACCGAGGTACGTTGTTGAGTAGAGTGACAGCCGCCGGGAAGAAGCTGTTCCTCGACCTGCTGGTTCGGCAACGGAGAGACCTGTAGCGCCTCCGGATGGTAGGAGGGTAAACAGTCCATGGTTGGGGTGAGAGCAGTCCTTGGCGATGCTGAGCGCCCTCCGCAGACAGCGCTTGCTTTGGACAGACTCAATGGAGGGGAGCAAGGAACCGATGATGCGTTGGGCAATTTTCACCACCCTCTGCAGTGCCTTCCGGTCGGAGACAGAGCAGTTGCCATACCATACTGTGATGCAGTTGGTAAGGATGCTCTCGATGGTGCAGCGGTAGATAGCCTGATGGTTGTGGGGAAGAAGCTGTTCCTGAACCTGGACGTTAGTTACAGTGTCCAGGCTCCTGTACCTGAGAGCATGGCCAGGTTTGGTGTGTGGGTCTCTGATGATGCTGGCTGCCATTTTGAAACAGTGATTCCCGGGATGGCGGGACCGTCATATGCTGAGTGAATGGAGCGGCTGGGCTTGTACACTCCTGGAGTTTAGAAGGATGAGAGGGGATCTTATTGAAAACATATAAGATTATTATAGGGTTTGGGACACTGCAAGAGGCAGGAAACATGTTCCCGATGTTTGGGGGAGTCCAGAACCAGTGGCCACACACAGTTTAAGAATGAGGGGTAAGCCATTTAGAACGGAGACGAGGAAACACTTTTTCTCACTGAGAGTTGTGAGTCTGTGGAATTCTCTGTCTCGTAGGGCAGTGGAGGCTAGTTCTCTGGATACTTTCAAGAGAGAGCTAGATAGGGCTCTTAAAGATAATGAAGTCAGAGGATATGGGGAGAAGGCAGGAACAGGCTACTGATTGGGGATGATCAGCCATGATCACATTGAATGCAGTGGCTGGCTCGAAGGGCCGAATGGCCTCTACTCCTGTACCTATTTTCTATTGATTCTTGTAGATCCCTTCGATGATGGTCCCTGACCCGAAATGTCACCTATCATTAGAAGGATGAGGGGAATCATACAGAAACATATACAATTATAAAAGGTATTGGACAAGCTAGAAGCGGGAAAATGTTCCTAATGTTGAATATTGAATGTTGAATGTTCCCAATACATGTTCCCCATGTTGGGTGAGTCCAGAACCAGGGCCCACACAGTCTTAGAATAAAGGGGAGGCCATTTTAAACTGAGATGAGAAAAACGTTTTCACCCAGAGAGTTGTGAATCTGTGGAATTCTCTGCCACAGAGGGCAGTGGAGGCCAAGTCACTGGATGGATTTAAAAGCGAGCTCTTGGGGCTAGTGGAGTCAAAGAATATGGGGAGAAGGCAAGGACGGCTTACTGATTGTGGATGAGCAGACATGGTCACAGTGAATGGCGGTGCTGGCTCGAAGGGCCAAATGGCCTTCTCCTATACCTATTGTCTTTGTTCTCCAGAGATGCTGCCTGACCCGTTGAGTTACTCCAGCACTCTGTGAAACGTCACCTATCCATGTTCTCCACAGATGCTGCTGACCCGCTGAGTTACTTCAGCCACTCTGTGAAACACCTATCCATGTCCTCCACAGATGCTGCCTGACCCACTGAGTTACTCCAGCACTCTGTGAAACGTCACTATCCATGTTCTCCACAGATGCTGCCTGACCCGCTGAGTATGGTGCAGCAGCATCAATGGAGCTAAGGAAATGGGCAACGTTTCGAGCCGAATCCTTCTGGAATAGGCAACGTTTTGGGCCGAAACCCGTAAGGGTTTCGGCCCCAAAAACGTTGCCTATTTCCTTAGCGCCATAGATGCTGCCTGACCCGTTGAGTTACTCCAGCTTTTTGTGTCTTATTTAGCTTACAACGGTATGAACATTGAATTCTTTCTGCAACCTCTACAAAATATCCCCCTCACCCTTTCTTCCCCCATAAACTCAATTCAATTCAATTCAACTTTAATGTCATCGCACAAATACAAGTATGAGTACAACGAGAATGCAGTTTTGCGTCAGTCCGTAGCAGTTGTCCATAAAGAAATAAAAAAAAAATAGAAAGAGAGAAGATACAGAATAATCACAAAATACAGAATAATTAAACAATGTGGACGGAGGACGGAGAAATCTATCGGCGGGACTCCGAGTTCAGCAATGTGATTGTGTTGTTGTAGAAGCTGTTCCTCATCCTACTAGTACGTGACCTGATGCTCCTGTATCGCCTCCCTGATGGGAGGAGGGCAAACAGTCCATGGTTGGGGTGTGAGGGGTCTTTGATGATCTTCCCGGCCCGTCTCAGACACCGTTTTCGGTGGAGGGCATCCATGGCCAGGGAGCGGGGCACCGATGATGTGCTGCGGTGGTTTTCACACCACCCGTTGTAGTGCCTTCCTGTCCGCTACGGTGCAACTGCTGTACCATACGTGAAGCAGGTGGTCAGGATACTCTCTATGGTACAGCGGTAAAAGTTGGTGTCAGGATCCGGGGGGGGACAGGTGGGCTTTCTTGAGCCTCCTCAGGAAGTAAAGGCGCTGCTGGGCCTTTTTGCCTTTGCCTAAACGACTGTACCTACCCCCTCCCCCTCTTTTCTCTCCCCTCTCCTCCCCTGTGGCAATTGCTCTGTCTCCGACCGGAAGGCCATTGCAGAGGGTGGTGAAAATTGCCCAACGCATCACCGGTTCCTCGCTCCCCTCCATTGAGTCTGGTCCAAAGCAAGCGTTGTCTGCGGAGGGGTGCTCAGCATCGCCAAGGACTGCTCTCACCCCAACCATGGACTGTTTACCCTCCTACCATCCGGGAGGCGCTACAGGTCTCTCCGTTGCCGAACCAGCAGGTCCAGGAACAGCTTCTTCCCGGCGGCTGTCACTCTATTCGACAACGTACCTCGGTGACTGCCAATCACCACCCCCCCCCCCCCGGACACTTATTATTATTTATTCAAATCGTTTGCTATGTCGCTCTTCAAGGGAGATGCTAATTGCATTTCGTTGTCTCTGTACTGTACACTGACAATGACAATTAAAATTGAATCTGAATCTGAATCTGAATCTGTGTCCTGGCTGTCTTAACACCAATCCTCCCCTCCACCCACATTCCAATGCAGTTCACACCTCGTCAATCCTTTAACTACACAATTCGCACCCTTTAGTTCACACCTTGTGGGTGTATTCATCTTTGGCCTTTGTCCAAACATCCGCATATCAACACAAAAAACCCTCCACTCTTCCTATCACCTGCCGTGCTTTGTCAATAGACAATAAACAATAGGCGCAGGTCTCTTCCTATATCCCGTAAGATGCCAGTATAATGTGGATAAACGTGAGGTTATCCATTTTGTGGCAAAAACAGGAAAGCAGACTATTATCTAAATGGTGGCCGACTAGGAAAAGGGGAGATGCAGCGAGACCTGGTGTCATGGTACACCAGTCATTGAAAGTAGGCATGCAGGTGCAGCAGGCAGTGAAGAAAGCGCATGGTATGTTAGCTTTCATAGCACAAGGATTTGAGTATAGGAGCAGGAGAGTTCTACTGCAGTTGTACAGGGTCTTGGTGAGACCACACCTGGAGTATTGCGTACAGTTTTGGTCTCCAAATCTGAGGAAGGACATTATTGCCATAGAGGAGTGCAGAGAAGGTTCACCAGACTGATTCCTGGATGTCAGGACTGTCTTATGAAGAAAGACTGGATAGACTTGGTTTATACTCTCTAGAATTAGGAGATTGAGAGGGAATCTTATAGAAACTTACAAAATTCTTAAGGGGTTGGACAGGCTAGATGCAGGAAGATTGCTCCCGATGTTGGTTGGGGAAGTCCAGGACAAGGGGTCACAGCTTAAGGATCAGGGGATAACCTTTAAAACCGAGATGGGAAGAACTTTTTTCACACAGAGAGTGGTGAATCTCTGGAACTCTCTGCCACAGAGGGTAGTCGAAGCCACAGTTCATTGGCTATATTTAAGAGGGAGTTAGATGTGGCCCTTGTGGCTAAGGGGATCAGAGGGTATGGAGAGAAGGCAGGTACGGGATACTGAGTTGGATGATCAGCCATGATCATATTGAATGGCGGTGCAGGCTCGAAGGCCGAATGGCCTCTACTCCTGCACCTAATTTCTATGTTTCTATGTAATTAACGTAAAAACCTGCATGTCTTTAAAGTGTGGGAGGATACCGAAGTTCTTGGAGGAAATCCGCGCAGGTCACGGGAGAACGTGCAAACTCCGTATAGACAGCACCCGTAGTCAGGATCGAGCCCGGGACTCCGGCGCTGCATTCGCTGTGAGGTAGCAACTCTACCGCTGCCCTCCCTGTGTGTCTTTTTTGGAATTAAAGTTCCCTAACTACCATTCTTGGATCCAGGCCATCCATCGGGGCCTGTAGGCTAATCATGCACTAATGCATTTTCCCTGTAATGCGATCAAGTTCCTTGGCTCACAGCCTTAGTGGTGTATCACTGATCAAGATACATGAAGTTAAATCCCTGATGCCAGCCAGTGACTTTAAATTGAAGTAACTAAATATGGATGTGGAATTAATGTGGGCCTTAAGGGCCTGTCCAACTTAGGCGATTTTTTCGGCCCACTATGCCGGCACCCTTCATAGTCGCAGCAGATGTCCGAAATCCAGCGGTGACCAGAAAAAGGTACGACTCTTTGGGCGACTACTCACCACCTCGGGATCACGTAAGTGGGACAGGCCCTTCAGTGCCAGTGCATTTGTTGTACAGGGCCCTAGTGAGGCCACACCTGGAGTATTGTGTGCAGTTTTGGTCCCCTAATTTGAGGAAGGACATTCTTGCTATTGAGGGAGTGCAGCGTAGGTTCACCAGGTTAATTCCCGGGATGGCGGGACTGTCATATGCTGAGAGAATGGAGTGGCTGTGGGCTTGTACACTCTGGAGTTTAGAAGGATGAGAGGGTATCTCATTGAAACATCTAAGATTGTTAAGGGCTTGGACACGATAGAGGTAGGAAACATGTTCCCGATGTTGGGGGAGTCCAGAACCAGGGGCCACACACAGTTTAAGAATAAGGGGTAAGCCATTTAGAACGGAGACGAGGAAACACCTTTTCACAAAGAGAGTTGTGAGTCTGTGGAATTCTCTGCCTCATTGAATGGCCAAACGGCCTACTCCTGTACCTATTGTCTATTGTCTATTGTCTATTGAGTGGGGTGAGAATATTAATATTTGCATGACAGAGCCTTTGCTTTCTCATCTCAACTGCAAAGATAAGGGACTGGGAGTGTCGACTTAAATCTTTGTCCTCCGATCTCTGGAGCGGACTCGAATACATAACTCACCGCCTTTGGGATGGATATTATTCACCAGGAGCTACCTGCCACTTCCACTAAAACCAATGGTTGCTGAATTGAAATCATTGTTAAAGAGCATCGGTGAGGTTGGAGCTTCCTCCTCTAGGCTGTTGGTCCGCCCTGTTTCAACGAATGCAATCAACCTGGCGTGCACAATCAAATAAGATCAAATAGAACAAGTTGTCCTACAAGTTGTCTTAAGGCAAGGCAGAGCCTTTACCACCTCAGGTAATTGAGGAAATTCAGAGTGTCTCCGAGGATCCTCCAGTGCTTCTACGCAGCGGCGGTGGAAAGCATCTTGTCCGGGAACATTACCATCTGGTTTGGGAATTGCCCTGCCAAGGACAAGAAGGCTCTGCAGAGAGTAGTGCGTTCGGCCGAACGCACTATGGGAACTTCACTCACCCCCTCTGCAGGAACTATACAACAGGAGGTGCAACTCCAGAGCAAATAAAATCATGGGAGACCCCTTCCACCCCTGCAACGGACTGTTCCAGCCACTACGGTCAGGCAAACGCCTCCGTTGCCATGCGGTGAGAACGGAGAGGTTGAGAAGGAGTTTCTTCCCAGAGGCAATTCGGACTGTAAACGCCTTTCTCACCAGGGACTAACTCTACAGAACGTTTTTCCTTCCACTATTTATTATATAAAAGAATATGTGTGTTATGATTGTGTTTATAATTTGTTTGGTTGTTTTGTTGTTTGTCTTTTGCACAAAAGTCCGCGAGCATTGCCACTTTCATTTCACTGCACATCTCGTATGTGTATGTGACAAATAAACTTGACTTGACTTGACTTGACTTGAACTTCAGGCTGTGCACGCCACTCGCCAGAAGAAGAAAAGGTAGCAGTTAGACTAAAACGCTGGAGAAACTCAGCGGGTGAGGCAGCATCTATGGAGCGAAGGAAATAGGTGACCTTTCAGGTCGAGACCCTTCTTCAGACTGTAACTCAGCAAGCCAGGTAGCAGAGAAACATGGAAATAGGTGCAGGAGTAGGCCATTCGGCCCTTCGAGCCAGCTGACTCCTGCACCTATTGCGTACAGTTTTGGTCTCCAAATCTGAGGAAGGACATTATTGCCATAGAGGGAGTGCAGAGACGGTTCACCAGACTGATTCCTGGGATGTCAGGACTGTCTTATGAACAAAGACAGGATAGACTTGGTTTATACTCTCTAGAATTTAGGAGATTGAGAGGGGATCTTATAGAAACTTACAACATTCTTAAGGGTACACAAAATTGCTGGAGAAACTCAGCGGGTGCAGCAGCATCTATGGAGCGAAGGAAATAGGCAACGTTTCGGGCCGAAACCCTTCTTCAGACTTCATCAGAGTCTGAAGAAGGGTTTCGGCCCGAAACGTTGCCTATTTCCTTCGCTCCATAGATGCTACTGCACCCGCTGAGTTTCTCCAGCAATTTTGTGTACCTTCGATTTTCCAGCATCTGCAGTTCCTTCTTGAACAAAATTCTTAAGGGGTTGGACAGGCTAGATGCAGGAAGATTGTTCCCGATGTTTGGGAAGTCCAGGACAAGGGGTCACAGCTTAAGGATAAGGGGGGAATCCTTTAAAACCGAGATGAGAAGAACTTTTTTCACACAGAGAGTGGTGAATCTCTGGAACTCTCTGCCGCAGAGGGTAGTCGAGGCCACAGTTCATTGGCTGTATTTAAGAGGGAGTTGGATGTGGCCCTTGTGGCTAAGGGGATCAGGGGGTATGGAGAGAAGGCAGGTACAGGATACTGAGTTGGATGATCAGCCATGATCATATTGAATGGCGGTGCAGGCTCGAAGGGCCGAATGGCCTAGAACCATAGAAATTAGGTGCAGGAGTAGGCCATTCGGCCCTTCGAGCCTGCACCAACCTTCAATATGATCATGGCTGATCATCCAACTCAGAATCCCATACCTGCCTTCTCTCCACACCCCCTGATCCCCTTAGCCACAAGGGCCACATCCAACTCCCTCTTAACAGCCACTTATCCTTAAGCTGTGACCCCTTGTCCTGGACTTCCCCAACATCGGGAACAATCTTCCTGCATCTAGCCTGTCCAACCCCTTAAGAATTTTGTAAGTTTCTATAAGATCCCCTCTCAATCTCCTAAATTCTAGAGAGTATAAACCAAGTCTATCCAGTCTTTCTTCATAAGGCAGTCCTGACATCCCAGGAATCAGTCTGGTGAACCTTCTCTGCACTCCCTACTCCTGCACCTATTGTCTATGTTTCTATGTTTCTATGTATTGTCTTTGCCCGTCACCCATTCCTTTTCGTGTATGTATCTCCAAATGCTGTACACTGAGTTGCACGCTACGGAGCTGGCCATGGGCAGGGCATGTGGAACTTGCTGTAACGTAATCGGAGCACCAGATTACATCTGAGAGTTGGCTTCTCTGGCACCAAATGTCCCACTGAGAAATCTGTGCCTCTGAGCTCAGGGTCATGAATGATTCCAGCTTCATTTTCAAACAGCCAGTGATCAAATATTTGCTAATGGGAGATTAAGTGGAGCAAGATTAGTGCATTAATGCAAGGCCGTTCTCCAGGGAGAGAGTTGCCCTCGAGGCACAGATTGTGTTACCAACAGTACAAGGTTCTTTCCACCACAAACTATTTTATCTCCAGCCTTTGCTACTTTAGTTTAGTTTTAGAGATACAGCGCGGAATGAGGCCCTTCAGCCCATCAGGTCCGTGCCGACCAGCGATCCCCATACTATCCTACACCCACTAGGGACAATTTTTATATTTACCAATTAATCTACAAACCTGACGAAACTCAGCGGGTGAGGCAGTATCTATGGAGCGAAGGAAATAGGCGACGTTTCGGGCCGAAACCCTTCTTCAGCCCGAAACGTTGCCTATTTCCTTCGCTCCATAGATGCTACCTCACCCACTGAGTTACTCCAGCATTTTTGTCTACCTTCGATTTTCCAGCATCTGCAGTTCCTTCTTAAACAATCTACAAACCTGTACGCAGATCACGGGGACAATAGACAATAGACAATAGGTGCAGGAGTAGAGGCCATTCGGCCCTTCGAGCCAGCACCGCCATTCAATGTGATCATGGCTGATCATCCCCAATCAGTACCCCGTTCCTGCCTTCTCCCCATATCCCCTGACTCCGCTATCTTTAAGAGCCCTATCTAGCTCTCTCTTGACAGTGGCCAGATTCGAGATACAACATGGAAGCAGGCCCTTCAGCCCATTGAGGCCCTTCCGCCCTTCCGCCCTGACCAGCGACCTCCACAACATAACGCTACCCTACACACACTTTGGATACTTTACACTTTTCCCAGGTCAATGAACCTACAAACACGTCTTTTTGACTGTGGGAGGATACAGGAGGCAGCGGAGAAAACCCACGCAGGTGACGGGGAGAACGTGCAAACTCCGTGCAGGCAGCAGCGCCCGTAGTTGGGGTGGAACCCCGGGCCTCTGGCGCCGTGAGGCAGCAACTCTACCGCTGCACGCCATGTTGACTTTGCTGAAATCCTGACGACATGCCCCAGTGTAATGGCCCTGCTGCCACGATCGAGTGGTTAATGAAGTCATGTCTTTGCCAATTGCAGGCGTCCACAGTGAAGTTCGGGAGCCCCGAAGAGTACGCCTCGCTCCTCATCATGTCCAATTTCAAAGTCTACATTCTGGAGATCACAGGACTACCCAGGTTAGTGCCCGATCGTCTCCCCCATCAACTTACAAAATTCTTAAGGGGTTGGACAGGCTAGATGCAGGAAGATTGCTCCCGATGTTGGGGAAGTCCAGGACAAGGGGTCACAGCTTAAGGATAAGGGGGAAATCCTTTAGAACCGAGATGAGGAGAACTTTTTTCACACAGAGAGTGGTGAATCTCTGGAATTCTCTGCCACAGAGGGTAGTTGAGGCCAGTTCATTGGCTATATTTAAGAGGGAGTTAGATGTGGCCCTTGTGGCTAAGGGGATCAGGGGGTATGGAGAGAAGGCAGGTACAGGATACTGAGTTGGATGATCAGCCATGATCATATTGAATGGCGGTGCAGGCTCGAAGGGCCGAATGGCCTACTCCTGCACCTAATTTCTATTTCTATGTTTCTAAGTTTGCTTCCTGGGTAGACAAAAATGCTGGAGAAACTCAGCCGATGAGGCAGCATCTCTGGAGCGACGTTTTTTTGGCTCAGCACTTCAACTCCCCCTCACATTCCCAATCCGACTTTTCTGTCCTGGGCCTCCTCCATGGCCAGAGTGAGTCCCACTGCAAATTGGAGGAGCAGCACCTCATATTTCGCTTGGGTAGTTTACACCCCAGCAGTATGAACATTGACTTCTCCAATGTCAGGTAGTCCCTGCTTTCTCCCTCCTTCCCCTCCCCTTCCCAGCTCCCCCACAGCCCACTGTCTCTGCCTCTTCCTTTATTCTTCCCCCCCACCCCCCCCCCCAACATCAGTCTGAAGAAGGGTCTCGACCCGAAACGTCACCTATTTCCTTCGCTCCATTAGATAGACATCTAAGAGGGAGTTAGATGGGAGAGAAGGCAGGTACGGGATACTGAGTTGGATGATCAGCCATGATCATATTGAATGGCGGTGCAGGCTCGAAGGGCCGAATGGCCTACTCATGCACCTATTTTCTATATTTCTATGAACTACCTCACCCGCTGAGTTTCTCCAGCATTTTTGTCTACCTTCGATTTTCCAGCATCTGCAGTTCCTTCGTAAACAAGTTTGCTTCTTGGTTACTCTGCCCCGAGCAGCCTCTCTCTCTCTCTCTCACTAACTAGTTAACTGGACTATGTCCCCCATTACGTGGTCTCTGCATTCCAGTCTGCAGGCAGAGACTTGCTCAAGAACGATTGCATGGAGATTTTATGTACAATGAACAGTGTGTAGGTGTGTGCAGATAGTGAAGATATGATGTGAGGTTATTCACTTTGGTAGCAATAACAGGAAGGCAGATTATTATCTAAATGGTGTCAAGTTGGGAAAAGGGGAAGTACAATGGGATCTGCGGGTCCTTGTACATCAGTCCTACAATAAGCATGCAGGTACAGCAGGCAGTGAAGAAAGCGAATGGCATGTTGGCCTTCATAACAAGTTGAGTGTAGGAGCAAAGAGGTCCTTCTGCAGTTGTACAGGGCCCTAGTGAGACCACATCTGGAGTATTGTGTGCAGTTTTGGTCTCCAAATTTCAGGAAGGACATTCTTGCTATTGAGGGAGTGCAGCGTAGGTTTACAAGGCTAATTCCCGGGATGGCGGGACTGTCGTATGCTGAGAGAATGGAGCGGCTGGGCTTGTACACTCTGGAGGATGAGAGGGCATCTCATTGAAACATATAAGATTGTTAAGGGCTTGGACACGCTAGGGGCAGGAAACATGTTCCCAATGTTGGGGGAGTCCAGAACCATGGGCCACACACAGTTTAAGAATAAGGGGTAAGCCATTTAGAACGGAGACGAGGAAACACTTTTTCTCACAGAGAGTTGTGAGTCTGTGGAATTCTCTGCCTCAGAGGGCGGTGGAGGCCGGTTCTCTGGATGCTTTCAAGAGAGAGCTAGATAGGGCTCTTAAAGATAGCGGAGTCAGGGGATATGGAGAGAAGGCAGGAACGGGGTACTGATTGGGGATGATCAGCCGTGATCACATTGAATGGCGGTGCTGGCTCGAAGGGCCGAATGGCCTCTACTCCTGCACCTATTATCTATTGGCTAGTGCCTTCCACGATATAGAAAATTTGGCACAATTTTTTTTAAATGTGTTATAATTTCAAGTGCTATCTCTCTCTCTCTCTCTCTTGGAGCCGACACTCTCTCTCTCTCTCTCTCTCTCTCGGAGCCGACACTCTCTCTCTCTCTCTCTCTCTCTCTCTCTCTCTCGGAGCCGACACTCTCTCTCTCTCTCTCTCTCTCTCTCTCGGAGCCGACACTCTCTCTCTCTCTCTCACTCTCTCTCGGAGCCGACACTCTCTCTCTCTCTCTCTCTCTCTCTCGGAGCCGACACTCTCTCTCTCTCTCTCTCTCTCTCTCTCTCTCGGAGCCGACACTCTCTTTCTCTCTCTCTCTCGGGGCCTACTCTCTCTTTTGGGGACCACACTCTCTGTCTCTTTCACTCTCTCTCTCGGGGCCGACTCTCTCTCTCTCTCTCGGGGCCGACACTCTCTCTCTCTTGGGTCGACTCTCTCTCTATCTCTGGGCCCACACTCCCTCCCAAAGATCCTATAGCGGAGCAAGATAGACCACTCCTGCTAAATGCAATGGGCTGATGTGTAGTACGCAACGGAACAGAACGTGGGCCTTTTTTTCATCCATATCAGTAACCCGACCCGACCCGACCCGACCCGACCCGACCCGACCCGCAGTGTAATCAACGTTGCGGGGGAACAGTTTGTGTTAATAAATTAAAATTCTGAAAATGAGGAGAAGATTTTTACTTTTATTTTTACGAGGATGTTTCCGTAACCGGCTTCCGTCTCCGCACTAGTATCTTTGCTCCGCTGTGACGGGATCTTTGGTGCGGAGACGGAAGCCGGTTACGGAAATGGGGCCGAAAATCACCTGCGAATCTGCCCATGACCGTACCACGTCTTTCTCGTCGAGTGGACTATCTTGCTCGCTGTAGGGTCTTTGCGCCCTCCCGTCTGCTCGGCGGCTAATCACAGCGCTTCGTTCGTGAACCTCACTGTGGTTTTGCCGCCCCCCCAGCCCCCCGGTTCCACAGCCCATGTATAAATAAGAGAGTCCTTTGGCCTGGAGAATCTGAAGCAGGGTCTTGACCCGAAATTTCACCTATTCCTTTTCTCCAGAGATGCTTTGTTGAGTCCAGGACCAGGGGCCACAGTCTAAGAACAAAGGGGAGGCCATTTAAAACTGAGATGAGAAAAAACTCCTCCTCCTTCTTCTTCTTGCGTGTGGCGTGCACAGCCTAAAGTTGGTGGGACAACTTGTTCTATTTGATCCATTTGTTTGTGCACGCCGGGTTGATTGCATTCGGCGAAACAGGGCGGACCCACGTGAAGGTTGCAATCTTCCACCCCCGAGAAAAAACCTTTTCATCCAGAGAGTTGTGAATTTGTGGAATTCTCTGCCACAGAGGGCAGTGGAGGCCAATTCATTGGATGAATTTAAAAAAGAGTTAGATAGAGCTCTTGGGGCTAGTGGAATCAAGTGATTCTCCGCCTCAAAGGGTGATGGATGTCGGTTCTCTGGATGCTTTCAAAACAGAGCTAGACAGGGCTCTTAAAGATAGCGGAGCCAGGGGATATGGGGAGAAGGCAGGAACGGGGTACTGATTGGGGAAGAAGAGGGGTTTCGGCCCGAAACGTCGCCTATTTCCTTCGCTCCATAGATGCTGCTGCACCCGCTGAGTTCCTCCAGCAATTTTGCCTACCTTGGATATACTCTTGATCAGTACGGGTGTCAGAGGTTACGGGGAGAAGGCAGGAGAATGGGGTTAGGAGGAGAGATAGATCAGCCAATGATTGAGTGGCGGAGTAGAATTGATGGGCCGAATGGCTTAATTCTGCTCCTATCACTTATCATCTTATGCTGCCTGACCTGCTGAGTTACTCCAGATTTTTGTGTCTATCTTCAGTTTAGACCAAAGATCCTATAGATAGACCACTCCTGCTAAATGCATTTTAGTATTTTGTTGTCTCTGTACTGTACACTGACAATGACAATTAAATTGAATCTGAATCTGATCTAAATGCAATGGACTGACGTGTAGTACGCAACAGAGCGGAACGTGGGCCTTTTTTTCATCCATTTCAGTAACCGGACCCGACCCGACCCGACCCGCAGTGTAATCAACGTTGCGGGGGAACAGTTCGTGTTAATAAATTATAATTCTGAAAACGAGGAGAAGATTTTCCCCAAATAACTTTTATATTTACGAGGATGTTTCCGTAACCGGCTTCCGTCTCCGCACTAGTATCTTTGCTCCGCTGTGACGGGATCTTTGGTGCGGAGACGGAAGCCGGTTACGGAAATGGGGCCGAAAATTACCCGCGAATCTGCCCGTGACCACAGAGAAGGTTCACCAGACTGATTCCTGGGATGGCAGGACTTTCACATGAAGAAAGACTGGATAGACTCGGCTTGTACTCGCTAGAATTTAGAAGATTGAGGGGGGGGGATCTTATAGAAACTTACAAAATTCTTAAAACGGCGTGCAGCTCCTCCAGTGCCAGACGGACGTCTGCCTGGGGTGGGATGTAGACCGCGGTCAGGATGACGGAGGTGAATTCCCTCGGGAGGTAGAAGGGACGGCACTTCACCGCCAGATGTTCGAGGTGTGGAGAGCAGGAGTTGGACAGGACTGCCACGTCTGAGCACCACGCAGAGTTGACCATGAGGCAGACGCCCCCTCCTCTCCCTTTCCCAGATGCCAGTGTACGGTCCATACGGTGGATGGAGAACACTTCAGGCTGGACCGCTGAGTCTGGGGAGCTGGGGTTGACCCATGTCTCTGTGAAACAGAACACAGAGCATTCCCTCAGCTCCCTTTGATAAAGCAGCCTTGCCCTTAAGTCCTCCAACAAGCAGCCTCAGAATAAAAGGACCTACCTTTAGAAAGGAGGTGGAGGAATTTCTTTAGCCAGAGGGTGGTGAATCTGTGGAATTCATTGCCACAGACGGCTGTGGAGGCCACAAGTCAATGGATATTTCTACGGTTGGATTGACATATTCTTGGTCAGAATGGATGTCAGGGCTTATTGGGAGAAGGCTGGAGAATGGGGAATCGTAGATCAGCCACGATTGAATGGTGGAGTAGACCTTAGTTTAGTTTAGAGATACAGCGCTGAAACAGGCCCTTCGGCCCTCCGAGCTGAGGCTGAGGTTGCTCCAACCCCCGGCCCGGCCCTCCCTGTAGTGTTCACCGCGTCTCCCCGGGGAGAGAGAGGGAGGGGGGGAGCCGGGGAGACGTGTGCGTGAAGCACAGTGACTGGAGGGGCGGGAACGCTGCCCTTCTCCGCCACACACCCCCTCCCCGTCTACCCCTTTCTTCCCCCTCCACCCCTCTCCTCTCTCTCCACCCCTCTCTCCCTCCCCCACCTGGGGTAGATCTACCTGAGCCGAGAGTAGATCACTCTGGGGCGGGACCCAATTGGGAGCAATCGGTCCAATCAGCTTAAGGCCGGCCTTGGCCGCAACTACCTCCTCTGGCAGCTCGTTCCACACACCCACCACCCTCTGTGTGAAAAAGATACTGCTCAGATTCCTATTAAATCTTTTTCCCTTCACCTTGAACCCGTGTCCTCTGGTCCTCGATTCCCCTACTCTGGGCAAGAGACTCTGTGCATCTACCCGATCAAGTCAAGTCAAGTCAAGTTTATTTGTCACATACACATACGAGATGTGCAGTGAAATGAAAGTGGCAATGCTCACGGACTTGCAACAACCAAACAAACTATAAACACAATCATAACACACATATTCTTTTACATAATAAATTATGGAAGGAAAAATAATGGAAGGAAAAACGTTCTGTAGAGTTAGTCCCTGGTGAGATAGGCGTTTACAGTCCGAATTGCCTCTGGGAAGAAACTCCTTCTCAACCTCTCCGTTCTCACCGCATGGCAACGGAGGCGTTTGCCTGACCGTAGCAGCTGGAACAGTCCGTTGCAGCGGTGGAAGGGGTCTCCCATGATTTTGTTTGCTCTGGAGTTGCACCTCCTGTTGTATAGTTCCTGCAGGGGGGTGAGTGAAGTTCCCATAGTGCGTTCGGCCGAACGCACTACTCTCTGCAGAGCCTTCTTGTCCTTGGCAGAGCAATTCCCAAACCAGATGGTAATGTTCCCGGACAAGATGCTTTCCACCGCCGCTGCGTAGAAGCACTGGAGGATCCTCGGAGACACTCTGAATTTCCTCAATTGCCTGAGGTGGTAAAGGCGCTGCCTTGCCTTACTCACGAGTGCTGAGGAGTGTGATGCCCATGTCATATCCTCAGAGATGTGGACTCCCAGATATTTAAAACAGTTCACCCTATCCACAGGATCCCCATTTAGCTATTCCTCTCATGATTTTATACACCTCTATAAGATCACCCCTCATCCTCCTGCGCTCCATGGAATAGAGACCCAGCCTGCTCAACCTCTCCCTGTAGCTCACACCCTCTAGTCCTGGCAACATCCACGTAAATCTTCTCTGTACCTTTTCCAGTTTGTTTCTTGCTCGTGATTCCACCCTGTGAAACCTCGCGGCAGCGGCGATGCTTCGTGGTCGATGGTCGATGAGAGCGTGGAGGACCGGCGTGAGGGGGAGGGGGGGAGGGGAAGAACAATGGACAATGGGGAACCGACCGCTGTGGTGGGGGGGAGGGGACAAACGGAGGAGCCGGCGTTCTCTGTAACGTTGTCAGCGCTGGAGGTGGCCGCTATTTGTATACAAGCAAAGAATCTCACCGTGCCTAGTCAAGAGTCAAGGTGCAGGAGTAAAGGCCATTCGGCCCTTCGAGCCAGCACCGCCATTCAATGTGACCATGGGTGATCATCCACAATCAGTACCCCGTTCCTATCTCCTCCCCATAGCCCCTGACTCCGCCATCTTCAAGAGCCCTATCTAGCTCTCTCTTGAAAGCATCCAGAGAACCGGCCTCCACCGCCCTCTGAGGCAGAGAATTCCACAGACTCACAACTCTCTGTGTGAATTTTTTCTTCCTCGTCTCCATTCTAAATGGCCTACCGCTTATTCTTAAACTGTGGTCCTTGGTTCTGGACTCCCCCAACGTCGGGAACATGTTGTTTAAGAAGGAACTGCAGATGCTGGAGAATCGAAGGTTACACAAAAAAGCTGGAGAAACTCAGCGGGTGCAGCAGCATCCATGGAGCGAAGGAAATAGGCAACATGACATGAAGACGTCTGAAGAAGGGTTTCGGCCCGAAACGTCGCCTATTTCCTTCGCTCCATAGATGCAGCTGCACCCGCTGAGTTTCTCCAGCTTTTTTGTGTAACCATCGGGAACATGTTTCCTGCCTCTAGTTCGTCCAAACCCTTAACAATCTTATATGCTTCAATGAGACCCCCTCTCATAGCACTAGCATGTGAGAGTGTTTTATTGTGATATGTCCCTGATGGGACAATGAAATTCTTAAAGGCCTGTCCCACTTGGCGATTTTTTTGGCGACTGCTGGCGTCATTGACTGACGTATGAGGTCACCGAAAAATACGCGGCGTGACGACGTATGACGCGGCGTGGTAACGTATTGACGCGCAGTGTTTTCTCAAGTGTCGCAACATTTTTTTTCGCTGCTGGATTTTGAAATGTTCACAATCTTTTGGTGACACTGATGTGACGCTGGCAAAGTCGCCAAGTGGGACAGGCCCTTGACTTGTCGCAGCGCAACAGAATATGTGAATATGTTAAATAGTACATACGGGGGGGGAGGGGGAAAGGAAAGGAAAGAAAAGAAAAAAAAGAAAAGAAAAGAAAAGATTTCCCCCTTATCCTTAAGCTGTGACCCCTTGTCCGGGACTTCCCCAACATCGGGAACAATCTTCCTGCATCTAGCCTGTCCAACCCCTTAAGAATTTTGTAAGTTTCTATAAGATCCCCTCTCAATCTCCTAAATTCTAGAGAGTATAAACCAAGTCTATCCAGTCTTTCTTCATAAGACAGTCCTGACATCCCAGGAATCAGTCTGGTGAACCTTCTCTGCACTCCCTCTATGGCAATAATGTCCTTCTTCAGATTTGGAGACCAAAACTGTACGCACTACTCCAGGTGTGGTCTCACCATGACCCTGTACAACTGCAGTAGAACCTCCCTGCTCCTATACTCAAATCCTTTTGCAATGAAAGCTAACATACCATTCACTTTCTTTACTGCCTGCTGCACCTGCATGCCTACTTTCAATGACTGGTGTACCATGACACCCAGGTCTCGCTGCATCTCCCCCTTTCCCAATCGGGCACCATTTAGATAATAATCTGCTTTCCCGTTTTTGCCACCAAAATGGATAACCTCACATTTATCCACATTATACTGCATCTGCCAAACATTTGCCCACTCACCCAGCCTATCCAAGTCACCTTGCAGTCTCCTAGCATCCTCCTCACAGCTAACACTGCCCCCCAGCTTAGTGTCATCCGCAAACTTGGAGATATTGCCTTCAATTCCCTCGTCCAGATCATTAATATATATTGTAAATAGCTGGGGTCCCAGTACTGAGCCTTGCGGTACCCCACTAGTCACTGCCTGCCATTGTGAAAAGGACCCGTTTACTCCTACTCTTTGCTTCCTGTCTGCCAGCCAGTTCTCTATCCACGTCAATACTGAACCCCCAATGCCGTGTGCTCTACATAAAAGGAAAAGGAAAAAATAAAACTAAAAGAAAAAATGAAAGAAAAAGAAAAAAAAAAGAAAAATTATAGAAAAAGAAAATGTAAAAATAAAACAAAAAGAAAAATAAAAGTCAAAAGGAAGTATTGCTATTCCTATCCCATCGTGTGTCCAGCTCTCACCATCTCCTGTCTTCCCCCTGCAGTGGCCAGCCATCCAACTGGTTGAGGAAGCGTGAGGTGCATCTGATCCAGGACCTGGTCTACATGCAGGTGGGCCTGCGCACACAGAGTATCGGCATGGAGTTCGACAGCTCGGGCAGCTCCTACACTCTGCTCATCCGCAACCCCTCAAAGTGCAAGAACTTCATCCAGTTTTTCACAGGTGGGTCTCGCTCGTGGCCGGCCTGGTCGAACGGAGGCCCTAGCGTTTAAACTTTAGTAGTTTGTTAGTGTGGTGTTCGCATAGCGTGTAGTTTTAGTAGGACGACACAAAGTAGGCCAGCAACTCAACGGGTCAGGCAGCATCTATGCAGAGAAGGAATGGGCGAGTATCTGTGGCAGAGAATTCCACAGATTCACCACTCTCTGTGTGAAAAATGTTTTTCTCATCTCGGTCCTAAAAGATTTCCCCCTTATCCTTAAACTGTGTGGCCCCTTGTTCTGGACTTCCCCAACATCGGGAGCAATCTTCCTGCATCTAGCCTGTCCAACCCCTTAAGAATTCTCGATTTTGGGTCGAGACCCTTCATATTCCGCCTGGGTAAATATAGGTTACCTCTATAAAACATCCCCCCCCCCCCCCCGACCCTCTTTTTCACACATTAATGCCCCACCCGCGGCCCTTTTTCTCACAGAGAGCGGTGAGTCTGTGGAATTCTCTGCCTCAGAGGGCGGTGGAGGCCGGTTCTCTGGATGCTTTCAAGAGAGAGTTAGATAGGGCTCTTAAAGATAGCGGAGTCACGGGATAGGGGGAGAAGGCAGGAACGGGGTACTGATTGGGGATGATCAGCCATGATCACATTGAATGGCGGTGCTGGCTCGAATGGCCTACTGTTGCACCTGTTCTTCTTCTTGTTCAAGAAGGAACTGCAGATGCTTGATTGGAAAATCAAAGGGACAAAAATGCTGGAGAAACTCAGCGGGTGCGGCAGCATCTACGGAGCGAAGGAAATAGGCAACGTTTCGTCCCGAAACGTTGCCTATTTCCTTCGCTCCATAGATGCTGCCGCACCCGCTGAGTTTCTCCAGCAGTTTTGTCTACCTATTCTGCTTCTTCTCTTCTTAAGCCCTTTGCTCCTCTAGGGAGCATAGGCCTTTGACACATGTCCTCCACCTCACTCGTCGGTGGCAGTTCTTTCGAGATCTCCCCAGTTAACATAGAAACATAGATGCAGGAGTAGAGGCCATTCGGCCCTTCGAGCCTGCACCGCCATTCAATATGATCGTGGCTGATCATCCAACTCAGTATCCCGTACCTGCCTTCTCTCCATACCCCCTGATCCCTTTAGCCACAAGGGCCACATCTAACTCCCTCTTAAATATAGCCAATGAACTGTGTGGCCTCAACTACCTTCTGTGGCAGAGAATTCCACAGATTCACCACTCTCTGTGTGAAAAATGTTTTTCTCATCTCGGTCCTAAAAGACTTCCCTCTTATCCTTAAACTGTGTGTGACCCCTTGTCCTGGACTTCCCCAACATCGGGAACAATCTTCCTGCATCTAGCCTGTCCAACCCCTTAAGAATTTTGTTCAAGAAGGAACTGCAGATGCTGGAAGATCGAAGGTAGACAAAAATGCTTTGGAAACTCAGCGGGTGCAGTAGCATCTATGGAGCGAAGGAAATTGGCGACGTTTCGGGCCGAAACTGATGAATTTTGTAAGTTTCCCTTAAGAATTTTGTACGTTTCTATAAGATCCCCCTCAGTCTTCTAAATTCTAGCGAGTACAAGCCGAGTCTATCCGGTCTTTCTTCATATGAAAGTCCTGACATCCCAGGAATGTTGAGCCCACTCTCAGACATTTCTTCTCCAGCGACCTCTTTTCCTTTTTCCTTGGGGGGGGTCCATTTCAGGACTTGCCGGGTGATGTTTGGCAGGTTTCCTAAGGGTGTGTTCAATCCAACTCCATTTCCTCCAGGAAGGACATTATTGCCATAGAGGGAGTGCAGAGACGGTTCACCAGACTGATTCCTGGGATGTCAGGACTGTCTTATGAAGAAAGACTGGATAGACTTGGTTTATACTCTCTAGAATTTAGGAGATTGAGAGGGGATCTTATAGAAACTTACAAAATTCTTAAGGGGTTGGACAGGCTAGATGCAGGAAGATTGCTCCCGATGTTGGGGAAGTCCAGGACAAGGGGTCACAGCTTAAGGATAAAGGGGAAATCCTTTAAAACCGAGATGAGAAGAACTTTTTTCACACAGAGAGTGGTGAATCTGTGGAACTCTCTGCCACAGAGGGTAGTCAAGGCCACACAGTTCATTGGCTATATTTAAGAGGGAGTTAGATGTGGTCCTTGTGGCTAAGGGGATCAGGGGGTATGGAGAGAAGGCAGGTACGGGATACTGAGTTGGATGATCAGCCATGATCATATTGAATGGCGGTGCAGGCTCGAAGGGCCGAATGGCCTACTCCTGCACCTAATTTCTATGTTTCTATGTGTGTTAAATCCAACTCCATTTTCTCCTTCCAATTTGCAAGTCAATGGGCTGTTTGCGGCCTGTTTGTAGTGTGTTTTGTCTGGCTGTCCTAACACCAATCATCCTCTCCACCCACATTCCAATGCACTTCACACCTCATCAATCCTCTAACTAATTCGCAAACTCTCTCATCAGATTGTTCACACCTTGTGGGTGGATTCAACTCTGGCCTTTGTCCAAACATCTACATATCAAAACAAAACCCTCCACTCTTCTTACAGTCTGCCGTGCTTTGTCCTTCACCTTGCAATCGGTCTGAAGAAAGGTCCGAGCTGTCACCTATCTGTATCTGTAGGTCTGAAGAAGGGTTTCCTTTGCTCCATAGATGCTGCTGCTGCACCCGCTGAGTCTCTCCAGCATTTTTGTGTACCTTGTATCTGTAGCTCCTTGTCTCGACACTGAGCTAAACACACAATCAAAAATAGACAATAGGTGCAGGAGTAGAGGCCATTCGGCCCTTCGAGCCAGCACCGCCATTCAATGTGATCATGGCTGATCATCCCCAATCAGTACCCCGTTCCTGCCTTCTCCCCATATCCCCTGACTCCGCTATCTTTAAGAGCCCTATCTAGCTCTCTCTTGAAAGTATCCAGAGAACCGGACTCCACCGCCCTCTGCGGCAGAGAATTCCACAGACTCACAAATCTCTGTGAGAAAAAGTGTTTCCTCGTCTCCGTTCTAAATGGCTGACTCCTTATTCTTAAACTGTGTGTGTGGCCCCTGGTTCTGGACTCCCCCAACATCGGGAACATGTTTCCTGCCTCTAGCGTGTCCAAACCCTTAATAATCTTATATGTTTCAATAAGATCCCCTCTCATCCTTCTAAACTCCAGAGTGTCACACAGCCTCATCGAGAGAGAATGTCCCAAACAGAAAGATGAGATCATTACATGCAGCAGCACAGCAGAATAAATAAACATAGTGCGTAGAAAAGTACTGCAGTTACTGGTTTATACCAAAGATAGGTCAGAGATACATCGCGGAAACAGGCCCTTCGGCCCGCCAGGTCCATGCCGACCAGCGATCCCCACACACTAACACCATCCTACACACACTAGAGACGGGGTTTTAGATGCTGCTGCACCCGCTGAGTTACTCCAGCACTCTGTGAAACGTCACCTATCCATGTTCTCCACAGACGCTGCCTGACCCGCTGAGTTACTCCAGCACTCTGTGAAACGTCACCTATCCATGTTCTCCACAGATGCTGCCTGACCCGCTGAGTTACTCCAGCACTCCGTGAAACGTCACCTATCCATGTTCCCCACAGATGCTGCCTGACCCACTGAGTTACTCCACCACTCTGTGAAACGTCACCTATCCATGTTCTCCACAGATGCTGCCTGACCCGCTGAGTTACTCCGGCACTCTGTGAAACGTCACCTATCCATGTTCTCCACAGATGCTGCCTGACCCGCTGAGTTACTCCGGCACTCTGTGTCAATCCTTGGTACAAACCAGCATCTGCAGATCTTTGATTGACAACTCTCTGGGTGAAAATTCTTTTCTCGTGTCCGTTCTACATGGCTTATTCCTTATTCTTAAACTGTGGCCCCTGGTTCCTGCCTCTAGCGTGTCCAATCCCTTAATCATCTTATATGTTTCAATGAGATCCTCCCTCCATCACCTCCAGTTTAAATTCCATTTGGAATATTTTGAAGGACCAAGAAACCAAGAACAAGAAGAAGATCCCCTCTCCTAGCGCTAGCATGCGAGGATCGCTGGTTGGTGCAGACTCGGTGGGCCGAAGGGCCCTGTTTCCATGCTGTTTTTGTAAACTAAACTCAATTAAACTAGAGTGAAGAAGGGTCTTGATCTGAAACGTCACCCATTCCTTCTCTCCAGGGATGCTGCCTGTCCCGCTGAGTTACTCCAGCATTTTGTGTCCATACACCAAACTAGAGTTGAAATGTAGCGATGTGCCATACTGCCCGCTTCTTGTTTCTTTCAGACATGGTGCGGGAACTAACTCCAGGCTCAAACAGCAAGCTGAAAGCCATCTCCTTCACCAGAATGGACCCACAGCACCAACTCTGGTAAGGGCCCAGTCCTTCCTTATTTCACCCCGCTGCTTATCAGAGAGCTGCGGCTGAGAAGCTAAACTAAGCAAACGTTAGGAATTGGCCGGGGACAAGTGAGTGTGAGTATTTGAGGCACCGCCTTCAGGATGGAGAGCCAAGACAATGGTCAATGTAGGTACGCCAGGTTTTTTTTTGTTTTTTTGTTTTTTTACAACAAAATTTATTAAATTATTAAAAATAATATTTCCACTACAATAAAACAAGCCAGAACCCACCACCATAAATACAATACAAACATGTATCCATAATAAACTATTATACAATTATGATACAATCCTTATTGAGGATACATTCAACACCCTGCGGAGCCCAGCGGTCCCGGAACTCCCTCAGGGTGCCCACAGACCGGGCGTATTCCCTTTCTAATCCCACCCGGGCACGGACGTAACCCCGGAAAAGGGGCAGGCAGCTGGCTCGGGTAAAGTCCTCCACCGTCTGGCGCCTTGACTCGCAGATGGCCAGCTTGGCCAGGCCCAGGAGCAACCCAACCAGGACATCTTCAGCCCTACCCTCTCCCCTACACACAGGGTGTCCAAAGATGAGGATGGTGGGTGAAAAATGCAGCCAGAAGGCAAGGAGCAGCCCCTTTAGATATTCAAACAGTGGCTGCAGCCTCACGCACTCCATGTACACGTGGTACACAGACTCTTCCAGCCCGCAACAGTGGCAGGCGGCTGGCGAGTTTGTGAACCGCGAGAGAAACAGGTTGCATAGGTGCGCCATGTTGGTGAGCGCCCGTAACTACAGGCGCCATGTTGGTGAGTGCCCGTAACTAGGGACGCCATGTTGATGAGCGCCCGTAACTAGGGACACCATGTTGGTGAGCGCCCGTAACTAGGGACACCATGTTGGTGAGCGCCCGTAACTAGGGACGCCATGTTGGTGAGCGCCCGTAACTAGGGACGCCATGTTGGTGAGCGCCCGTAACTAGGGACGCCATGTTGGTGAGCGCCCGTAACTAGGGACGCCATGTTGGTGAGCGCCCGTAACTAGGGGCGCCATGTTGATGAGCGCCCGTAACTAGGGGCGCCATGTTGGTGAGCGCCCGTAACTAGGGACGCCATGTCGGTGAGCGGCCATAACTAGGGACGCCATGTTGGTGAGCGCCCGTAACTAAGGACGCCATGTCGGTGAGCGCCCGTAACTAGGGACGCCATGTTGGTGAGTGCCCGTAACTAGGGACGCCATGTTGGTGAGTGCCCGTAACTAGGGCCCAGCGCTCCGGGTGGTGTTCTCGAAGGGATCCATGTGAACACGTGATTTGATGCCTACCATCCGGGGCGGGATCCACGTGTACACGTAATAGATGTGGCACGCCATCCCCTCACCGACATGCGTCCCGGCCCCTATGCAGAACAAGGTTGCCCACCCCTTCTCGATCCATGTGATCCTGATATTCCTGTACTTTTCCTAGGCCTCTAATCCAGGAGAATCCCGCTGCCGATTCATCAGAAGGCAAACGTCCCAATTACCTGTACGTGTTGGCGTTCCTCGTGCAAGGTAAAGTACCTCCCGTTCTGGAGTCTACCCCATGAGATCCCGGGGAGAATGACTGGGTGGAGTGGAGATGAGGAGGGATTTCTTCAGCCATAGCCGTGGAGTGTGGACACAGGCCCTTTGGCCCAACTTGCCCACACCAACCAACATACTTTCCCATCCCACCATAAAGGACTCGATTGAAATCGTGTAGTGTCTTTCCGCTGACTGGTTAGCACACAACAAAAAACGGGTGCCAGAGTCTATGGGGAGAAGGCAAGAGAATGGGTTAGTAGGGGGTGATAGATCAGCCATGATTGAATGGTGGAGTAGACTTTGATGGGTCGAATGGCCTAATTCTGCTACTATCACGTAAAGGACATTCTTGCTATTGAGGGAGTGCAGCGTAGGTTTACAAGGTTAATTCCCGGGATGGCGGGACTGTCATATGCTGAGAGAATGGAGCGGCTGGGCTTGTACACTCTGGAGTTTAGAAGGATGAGAGGGTATCTTATTGAAACATATAAGATTGTTAAGGTTTTGGACACGCTGGAGGCAGGAAACATGTTCCCGATGTTGGGGGAGTCCAGAGTCTCCATTCTAAATGGCTTACTCCTTATTCTTAAACAATGTCCCCTGGTTCTGGGCTCCCCAATACTCCAGTTGTGGTCTCACTAGGGCTCTGTGCAACTGCAGAAGGACCTCTTTGCTCCTATATTCGATTCCTCTTGTTATAAAGGCCAACATGCCATTCGCTTTCTTTACTGCCTGCTGTACCTGCATGCTTACTTTTATAGACTGATGTACAAGGACCCCCAGATCCCGTTGTACTTCCCCTTTTCCCAACTTGACGCCATTTAGATGCAGCTTGTTCCATACACCCACCGCCCTCTGTGTGAAAAAGTAACCCCTCAGATTCCAATTAAATCTTTTCCCCCCTCACCTCACCATGAACCTGTGTGTGTCCCCTGGTCCTCGATTCACCTACTGCTCCAATTCTGCCCCAGTGTCTTATGGTTGTCCTCCTGGGTGTGGAGAGAATGTCAACGTCCACTGAGTCTCTCTCACTGTCCATCAGACCCCAGCCTGTCCTTGCCACCTATTGAATGTCAGACAGCATAAGTTGGGGCAATAGACAATAGGTGCAGGTGTAGGCCATTCGGCCTTTCGAGCCAGCACCGCCATTCAATGTGATCATGGCTGATCATCCCCAATCAGTACCCCGTTCCTGCCTTCTCCCCGTATCCCCTGACATAGATACATAGACAATAGGTGCAGGAGTAGGCCATTCGGCCCTTCGAGCCTGCACCGCCATTCAATTTGATCATGGCTGATCATCCAACTCAGTATCCTGTACCTGCCTTCTCTCCATACCCCCTGATCCGTTTAGCCACAAGGGCCACATCTAACTCCCCCTATCTTTAAGAGCCCTATCTAGCTCTCTCTTGAAAGCATCCAGAGAACCGGCCGCCACCGCCCTCTGAGGCAGAGAATTCCACAGACTCACCACTCTCTGTGAGGAAAAGTGTTTCCTCGTCTCAGTCACCTCTGGCGAAGTGGATTTGATCCCAACCTCCCATGCTGCCTGTGTGGAGTTTGCATGTTCTACCTGTGACCGCATGGGATTCCCCCCCCCCCCACTCTGTGTACCCCCCCCCCCCCAGGTGCTCCGACTTCCTCCCTCGTCCCAAAGACGCAAGTGGCATTGGAAACAAAGGGCAGTTGCTGGGTCGGCACGGCGGCGCAGCGGGTAGAGTTGCTGCCTCACAGCGCCAGAGACCCGGGTTCGATCCTGACTACAGGGGCTGTCTGTACGGAGTTTGCACCTTCTCCGTGTGACCTGCGTGGGTTTTCTCCGGGTGCTCCGGATTCCTCCCACACTCCAATGACGTGCAGGTTTGTAGGTTAATTGGCTTTTTATAAAATTGTCCCTAACAAGTATTGTACAGTGTTAATGTGCTGGGATCGCTGGTCGGCACGGACTCGGGCCGAAGGGCCTGTTTCCGCACTGTATCTCTAAACTAAACTAAAAAAAGAGGGTTTACTATGAGTAAATGCAAGCCAATGAATGCCCTTCAATCTCGCTAAGAATAAGGGGGTCAGCCATTTAGGACTGAGATGAGGAAAATCTTTTTCACCCGGAGAGTTGTGAATCTGCGGAATTCTCTGCCACAAAAGGTAGTGGAGGCCAAGTCACTGGATGTTTTCAAGAGAGAGTTAGATTTAGCTCTTTAGGTCTAAAGGAATAAAGGGATAGAAACATAGAAACATAGAAATTAGGTGCAGGAGTAGAGGCCATTCGGCCCTTCGAGCCTGCACCGCCATTCAATATGATCATGGCTGATCATCCAACTCAGTATCCCGTACCTGCCTTCTCTCCATACCCTCTGATCCCCTTAGCCACAAGGGCCACATCTAACTCCCTCTTAAATATAGCCAATGAACTGTGTGGCCTCAACTACCTTCTGTGGCAGAGAGTTCCAGAGATTCACCACTCTCTGTGTGAAAAAAGTTCTTCTCATCTCGGTTTTAAAGGATTTCCCCCTTATCCTTAAGCTGTGATATGGGGAAAAAGCAGGAATGGGGTTCCGATTTTGGAAGATCACATTGAATGGCGGTGCTGGCTCGAAATGCCGAATGGCCTACTCCTGCACCTATTGTCTATGTTTCTATCCTCTGATTTTCTATGTTTCTATACTCCAAATTTGAGGAAGGACATTCTTGCTATTGAGGGAGTGCAGGGTAGGTTTACCAGGTTAATTCCCGGGATGGCGGGACTGTCATATGCTGAGAGAATGGAGCGGCTGGACTTGTATATTTTAGCGTTTAGAAGTATGAGTGGGGTTTTTACTGAAACATATAAGATTATTAAGGTTTAGGACACGCTAGAGGCAGGAAACATGTTCCCAATGTTGGGGGAGTCCAGAACCAGGGGCCACACACACACAGTTTAAGAATAAGGGGTAAACCATTTAAAATGGAGATGAGGAAACACTTTTTCTCACAGTAGGTCGTGAGTCTGTGGAATTCTCTGCCTCAGAGGGCGGTGGAGGCCGGTTCTCTGGATGCTTTCAAGAGAGAGCTAGATAGGGCTCTTAAAGATAGCGGAGTCAGGGGATATGGGGAGAAGGCAGGAACGGGGTACTGATTACATAGAAAGGTGCAGGAGGAGGCCATTCGGCCCTTCGAGCCAGCACCGCCATTCATTGTGATCATGGCTGATCGTCCCCTATCAATAACCCGTGCCTGCCTTCTCCCCATATCCCTTGTCTCCACTAGCCCCTAGAGCTCTATCTAACTCTCTCTTAAATCCATCCAGTGACTTGGCCTCCACTGCCCTCTGTGGCAGGGAATTCTACAAATTCACAACTCTCTGGGTGAAAAAATGTTTTCTCACCTCAGTCTTAAATGACCTCCCCTTTATTCTAAGACTGTGTGGCCCCTGGTTCTGGACTCCCCCAACATTGGGAACATTTTTCCTGCATCTAGCTTGTCCAGTCCTTTTATAATTTTATATGTTTCTATAAGATCCCACCCCCTCATCCTTCTCAACTCCAGTGAATACAAGCCTAGTCTTTTCAACCTTTCCTCATATGACAGTCCCGCCATCCCAGGGATCAATCTCGTGAATTCTAAGACTGTGTGTGGCTCCTGGTTCTGGACTCCCCCAACATTGGGAACATTGGATTGGGGATGATCACATTGAATGGCGGTGCTGGCTCGAAGGGCCGAATGGCCTCCACTCCTGCCGCACCTATTGTGTATTGTCTACGGCACCCTGACCTTTGTCCGCGGGCGGCCCCGTTTACAGATGACGTCCTATCGCCAGTCACGGTGCTTGCTACCTCATCCACCCTGTACCTGCTGGCGGAGGACCATCAGTGGAAGAAGGAGATCAGCGAGGAGGACAGCTCTACGCCCAGCGACGTTCCCGTCAGCGACTCGCAGCCCATCAGCAACATCAGCTCCCTCAGCCTGTACCATTCGGCCCCGCACGATGTCCGTCTACACATCTACCACGAGGTACGTCCCACCTGCTCAACCAAGTCAAGTCACTTTTAATTCTATAGCAGATTTAAAAAACATCTCTCGTTGCCCAAAGTGCTTTACATTGGTGGAGGTACTAACGTGATACAACAGTGGTTCATAGATTAATGGTGGGTCATAGATTATCTAAATGGTGGCCGACTAGGAAAGGGGGAGATGCAACGAGACCTGGGTGTCATGGTAGTGACTAGTGGGGTACCGCAAGGCTCAGTGCTGGGACCCCAGCTATTTACAATATATATTAATGATCTGGATGAGGGAATTGAAGGCAATATCTCCAAATTTGCGGATGGCACTAAGCTGGGGGCAGTGTTAGCTGTGAGGAGGATGCTAGGAGACTGCAAGGTGACTTGGATAGGCTGGGTGTGTGGGCAAATGTTTAGCAGATGCAGTATAATGTGGATAAATGTGAGGTTATCCATTTTGGTGGCAAAAACGGGAAAGCAGACTATTATCTAAATGGTGGCCGATTGGGAAAGGGGAGATGCAGCGAGACCTGGGTGTCATGGTACACCAGTCATTGAAAGAAGGCATGCAGGTGCAGCAGGCAGTGAAGAAAGCGAATGGTATGTTAGCTTTCATTGCAAAAGGATTTGAGTATAGGAGCAGGGAGGTTCTACTGCAGTTGTACAGGGTCTTGGTGAGACCACACCTGGAGTATTGCGTACAGTTTTGGTCTCCAAATCTGAGGAAGGACATTATTGCCATAGAGGGAGTGCAGAGAAGGTTCACCAGACTGATTCCTGGGATGTCAGGGACTGTCTTATGAAGAAAGACTGGATAGACTTGGTTTATACTCTCTAGAATTTAGGAGATTGAGAGGGGATCTTATAGAAACTTACAAAATTCTTAAGGGGTTGGACAGGCTAGATGCAGGAAGATTGTTCCCGATGTTGGGGAAGTCCAGGACAAGGGGTCACAGCTTAAGGATAAGGGGGAAATCCTTTAAAACCGAGATGAGAAGAACTTTTTTCACACAGAGAGTGGTGAATCTCTGGAACCCTCTGCCACAGAGGGTAGTTGAGGCCACAGTTCATTGGCTATATTTAAGAGGGAGTTAGATGTGGCCCTTGTGGTCAAGGGAATCAGGGGGTATGGAGAGAAGGCAGGTACGGGATACTGAGTTGGATGATCAGCCATGATCATATTGAATGGCGGTGCAGGCTCGAAGGGCCGAATGGCCTCTACTCCTGCACCTAATTTCTATGTTTCTATCACAGCGAATCTCCTCCTCACTGTGATGGAAGGCAAAGTCTTTTCTCATCTATCCTGGCCTTTCTTCAGACTGACGGAGTTGGAGGAGGGGGGGGGGGGGGGGGGTGAGGGGGGGGAGGGGAACAGAGGGAGAACCGGTTTCTATGTTTCTATTAAGTACATACATAAATACATACATGTAGCCCGCCCTCAGAGGATGCCAAGAAAGGCTTGAGAGTAAAGATGGGTTTTTAGTCTCGACTTAAAGGAGTCGATGGAGGGGGCAGTTCTGATGGGAAGGGGGGATGCTGTTTCACAGTCTAGGAGCTGCAACCGCAAAGGCACGGTCGCCCCTAAGCTTATGCCTAGACCGCGGGATATTCAGTAACCCCGAGTTGGCCGATCTGAGGGACCTGGAGGTGGAGTGGTGGGTGAGAAGACTTTTGATGTAGGTTGGAGCAAGCCACAGAACGCTGCATACGCTGGAGTAAGGTGCCTGTACGGAGTTTGAACCCTCTCCCCGTGACCTGCCGTGGTTTCCTCCCAGATCTGGACACGCTACAGGTTTGGACACGCTAGAGGCAGGAAACATGTTCCCCATGTTGGGGGAGTCCAAAACCAGGGGCCACACACACAGTTTAAGAATAAGGAGTAAGCCATTTAGAACAGAGACGAGGAAACACTTTTTCTCACAGAGAGTGGCGAGTCTGTGGAATTCTCTGCCTCAGAGGGTGGTGGAGGCCGGTTCTCTAGATGCTTTCAAGAGAGAGCTAGATAGGGCTCTTAAAGATAGCGGAGTCAGGGGATATGGGGAGAAGGCAGGAACGGGGTACTGATTGGGGATGATCAGCCATGATCACATTGAATGGTGGTGCTGGCTCGAAGGGCTGAATGGCCTACTCCCGCACCTATGTTTAAGAAAGAACTGCAGATGACAGGACAAATCAAAATAGGACGTACATGGTTAATGGTAGGGAATTGAGGAATGCAGTTGAACAGAGGGATCTGGGAATAACAGTACACAGTTCCCTGAAGGTGGAATCTCATGTAAACAGGGTGGTAAAGAAAGCTTTTGGTGTGCTGGCCTTTATAAATCACAGCATTGAGTATAGAAGCTGGGATGTAATGTTAAAATTGTACAAGGCATTGGTGAGGCCAATTCTGGAATATGGTGTACAATTTTGGTCGCCTAATTATAGGAAGGATGTCAACAAAATAGAGAGAGTACAGAGGAGATTTACTAGAATGTTGCCTGGGTTTCAGCAACTAAGTTACAGAGAAAGGTTGAACAAGTTAGGTCTTTATCCTTTGGAGCGCAGAAGGTTAAGGGGGGACTTGATAGAGGTTTTTAAAATGATGAGAGGGATAGACAGAGTTGATGTGGACAAGCTTTTCCCACTGAGAGTAGGGAAGATTCAAACAAGGGGACATGGCTTGAGAATTAAGGGACAGAAGTTTAGGGGTAACATGAGGGGGAACTTCTTTACTCAGAGAGTGGTAGCGGTGTGGAATGAGCTTCCAGTGAAGGTGGTGGAGGCGGGTTTGTTTTTATCATTTAAAAATAAATTGGATAGGTATATGGACAGGAAAGGAATGGAGGGTTATGGTCTGAGTGCAGGTAGATGGGACTAGGGGAGATTATGTGTTCGGCACGGACTAGAAGGGTCGAGATGGCCTGTTTCCGTGCTGTAATTGTTATATGATGTAGAAGATTGCTCCCGATGTTGCGGAAGTCCAGGACAAGGGGTCACAGCTTAAGGATAAGGGGGAAATCCTTTAAAACTGAGATGAGAAGAACTTTTTTCACACAGAGAGTGGTGAATCTCTGGAACTCTCTGCCACAGAGGGTAGTCGAGGCCACAGTTCATTGGCTATATTTAAGAGGGAGTTAGATGTGGCCCTTGTGGCTAAAGGGATCAGGGGGTATGGAGAGAAGGCAGGTACAGGATACTGAGTTGGATGATCAGCCATGATCATATTGAATGGCGGTGCAGGCTCGAAGGGCCGAATGGCCTCTACTCCTGCACCTAATTTCTATGTTTCTATGTATATGGTTGTATGCTGGAAAACGCTCAGGAGAACTCTTGAATGAACTCGTACAGTGGGACAGGGCTTTGAAATCGAAGGTAGACAAAAATGCTGGAGTGACTCAGCGGGTGAGGCAGCATCTGTGGAGAGAAGGAATAGGCGACGTTTCTGGTCGACTCCTGCACCTATTGTCTACTGTCTATTGTCCATAGAAACATAGAAACATAGACAATAGGTGCAGGAGTAGAGGCCATTCGGCCCTTCGAGCCTGCACCGCCATTCAATATGATCATGGCTGATCATCCAACTCAGTATCCCGTACCTGCCTTCTCTCCATACCCCCTGATCCCCTTAGCCACAAGGGCCACATCTAACTCCCTCTTAAATATAGCCGATGAACTGTGTGGCCTCAACTACCCTCTGTGGCAGAGAGTTCCAGAGATTCACCACTCTCTGTGTGAAAAAAGTTCTTCTCATCTCGGTTTTAAAGGATTTCCCCCTTATCCTTAAGCTGTGACCCCTTGTCCTGGACTTCCCCAACATCGGGAACAATCTTCCTGCATCTAGCCTGTCCAACCCCTTAAGAATTTTGTAAGTTTCTATAAGATCCCCTCTCGATCTTCTAAATTCTAGAGAGTATAAACCCAGTCTATCCAATCTTTCTTCATAAGACAGTCCTGACATCCCAGGAATCAGTCTGGTGAACCTTCTCTGCACTCCCTCTATGGCAATAATGTCCTTCCTCAGATTTGGAGACCAAAACTGTACGCAATATTCCAGGTGTGGTCTCACCAAGACCCTGTACAACTGCAGTAGAACCTCCCTGCTCCTATACTCAAATCCTTTTGCAATGAAAGCTAACATACCATTCGCTTTCTTCACTGCCTGCTGCACCTGCATGCCTACCTTCAATGACTGGTGTACCATGACACCCAGGTCTCGCTGCATCTCCCCCTTTCCCAATCGGCCACCATTTAGATAATGAACTCGTACAGTGGGACAGGGCTTTGAAATCGAAGGTAGACAAAAATGCTGCAGTGACTCAGCGGGTGAGGCAGCATCTGTGGAGAGAAGGAATAGGCGACGTTTCTGGTCGACTCCTGCACCTATTGTCTACTGTCTATTGTCCATTGTTAGGAGAGGCTTTTCACTGTACCTCGGTGCGTGTGGCAACAGACTAAACTGAAGCATGAAACTGTCCTCCTCTCCCCAGGTGAGTCGCAGAGAGAGCAGCTGGTGCGTGAGGACTGAGTGCCCGGAGATGGCGAGTGGGCTGGTGGCCTGGGTGCGCCAATACTGGGAGGACATGTTCGGAGTTCCGCTGAAGATCGCCCTGCACCAAGTGCCCGACTAGGACTCGAGGTGTCGGGGAGGGAGCGAGGGAGGGAGGGAGAGGGGGAAGTCTCCAGGGTTTGGAATTATCCTGGATCAAGACTGGGATTTCTATCAGGGAACGTTCTCTCCGTGTAACCCGGTCCGCAGAAGCAAGACGTCTGCTGAAGCGAACTGGCCGAGCCGCTGAGTTTCCATCGAACCAGAGGAGCAGAGAGTCGAGCAGAAGGACTCCATCCATCCCGGCTCGGTACCGAACCTGTCCTGTCTCACCACGCTCCCTTCTCCATTCTCTCATTCATTTTTCCCTCTTTATCTCTCCCTTTCTCTCTCCCTTCTTCACTATCCTCTCTCTCTGCATTTTAGCTCTCTATCCCTCTTTCTCCCTTTCCCTCTCTCGCCCTCTCTTTCTCTCTCCCTTTCCCTCTCCCTTCCTCTCTTTCTCCCTCTCTTTTTCTCTCCCTTTCTCCCTCTTTCTCTTTCCCTCTCTCTCCCTCTTTGTCTCTCCCTTCTTCACTATCCTCTCTCTCTCTATCCTCTATCCCTCTTTCTCCCTTTCCCCTCTCTCTCCCTTTCTCTCCCTCTCCCTCTCTTTTTCTCTCCCTTTCTCTCCCTTTTCCTCTCCCCATTTCTCTCCCTCTCTCTCCCTCTCTTTTTCTCTCCCTTTCTCTCTCCCTTTTTCTCTCCCTCTCTCTCCATTTCTCTCCCTCTCTCTCCCTTTCTCTCCCTCTCTCTCTCCTTCTCCCTTTCTCTCCCCACTCTCTCTCTCCCTTTCTCTCCCTCACTCTCTCTCTCCCTTTCTCTCCCCTCTCGCTCTCCGTCTCGCTCCCCCTCTTCCTCGGTCCCTTTCCCTCTCCCTCTTTTTCTCTCTTTCTCTGTCTCTCTCCTTCCCTCTCTCTCTCCCTCTCCCTCTTTCTCCGTCTGTCTCTTTCCCTCTCACTTTTCTGTCTCCCTCTATCTCTCTCTCTCTCTCTCTTGCTCTCTCCTTCTCCCTGTCCCTCCATCTCTCTTTCCCACTCTCTCTCCCCCTCTTTTTCTCACTCTCTCTCTCTCTCTCTCTCTCCTCTCTTTCTCTCCCCTCTAGTAAAGGCAAGTCACCCCCTCCCCCCCAGCTCCTCCCTCTTGAGCAGCAGGGGGTAGCAGTAGGCCGAGTTTGTTCACTCACTGCCCTCCCTTCTCCCCCCCACTATAGATGGTGCCGGGGTCCCCGCTGTTGAGGCCGGCCTCACCCACGGCTGAGCCAGCGAGCGGGGAGCGGGGGAGCTGGGGTTTTATACAAGCGTCGCGTAAACTAGTTCACTTTAATCGCACCATAGAAATAGAAATTAGAAATTAGGTGCAGGAGTAGGCCATTCGGCCCTTCGAGCCTGCACCAGACTTACAGTGGTCACCCACCCACCATCTCACCGCCACCTCTGAGGCGTGAAGCCCCTTACACCCACACACCCCCCACTCTGTACAATGCCCGCCGTTACTCCGGGCTGCGCTCCGAGCACTGTCCCGTAAACACTGCCCACCTTCCACGGAATCCATCCCGCTTCTCCCGCGGGAATCTCGGCTCCTGTCTTCCCAGGCTGCTGCTTGCTGGGGTGCACGATACCACGATACCCCAAACCCTGCCTGCCCACTCCTCCCCCCCCCCAAACCCCCCTGCTGAACGAGGGAGAAACTCTCTCTCTCTCTCTCTCTCTATCCTCTATCCTCTCTCTCTTTTGCTCTCAATGTCCTCTCTGTTCTCTCTCTATCCCCCCTCTCTTTCTCTCTTTCCCCTCTCTCCCCCTCTCTCAATCCTTCTTTCTCCCTCTCCCCTCTCTCTCTTTCTCTCCCTTCCTCTCGCTTTCTCTCTCCCTTTCTCTATCCCTTTCTCTCTCCCCCTCTCTATCCCTTTCTCTCCCCTTCCTCTCTCATTCTCTCTTTCTCTCTCCCCTTCCTCTCTCTATCCCTTTCTCTCTCCCCTTCCTCTCTCTATCCCTTTCTCTCTCCCCCCTCTCTATCCCTTTCTCTCTCCCCCTCTCTCATTCTCTCTTTCTCCACCTCCCCCCTCTCTCTCTCTGTCTCCCCCTTCTCTCTCCTCTCTCTCTTCTCTCTCTCCCCCTCCTCCCCCTCTCTCTCTCTCCACCCTATGGCTGCATGTTCCCAAAGGCCATTCGGCCCGCTGCCTGCTAGCCACACCACTGGAGGATAGAGGGGGGGGGGGCGATCAGCGCAGACACGTGAAGTGCCCCCCACCCCCACCCCTGCCTCCCCGAACCTCTCCGCTCCGTACACACTCACCCCCACCTCCCTCCCTACCTACCCAGCCCAAGGTGGGGAGCATAACACACGCAGCCACTCGCTGGGAATCCCAGCCTCAAGGCTAAAGATTGTAGGCTACGGGACTGTGACTGTGACAGGCAGGGAAGGGGGCGAGAGAGAGAGGGAGGGAGAGGGATGGAGAGTGAGAGAGAGGGAGCGAGAGAGAGAAAGAGAGAGGGAGCGAGAGAGGGAAAGAGAGAGGGAGCGAGAGAGGGAGGGATAGAGAGAGAGGGATAGAGAGGGAGGGAGAGTGAGAGAGAGGGAGCGAGAGAGAGAAAGAGAGAGGGAGCGAGAGAGAGAAAGAGAGAGGGAGCGAGAGAGGGAGGGATAGAGAGAGAGGGATAGAGAGGGATGGAGAGTGAGAGAGAGGGAGCGAGAGAGAGAAAGAGAGAGGGAGCGAGAGAGAGAAAGAGAGAGGGAGCGAGAGAGGGAGGGATAGAGAGAGAGGGATAGAGAGGGAGGGAGAGTGAGAGAGAGGGAGCGAGAGAGAGAAAGAGAGAGGGAGCGAGAGAGAGAAAGAGAGAGGGAGCGAGAGAGAGAAAGAGAGAGGGAGCGAGAGAGAGAAAGAGAGAGGGAGCGAGAGAGAGAACGAGTGAGTGATTGAGTGAGAGAGGGAGCGAGGGAGGGAGGGATAGAGAGAGAGAGACAGAGAGAGGGAGCAAGGCTTCAGAAGAGGCAAGCCTCAGGTCCAGACCCCTCCATCCTACCCACCCCTCACCTATCCCCCCCCCCCCCCCCCCCCCCCGCCTACACGACCAGCCCCACACACTGAGCCCCCGCTGCCTGGCAGAACGTTGAACTTTTATTTTTAACGCAGGTCATTTCTTTTACCTCCTCCCCCCCCATCCGTCTCCCCAACAAACAGGAGCGAGCGCCCGGCTCTTGTGGGCGTCTGCGTTCCTCTGAGAATGTCAGCAACTCGTGCACTGAAGCGGCATTGTATTTATTTTAATGTATATTTGCTACCTGACTCTAACCATGTGTTGCATAGCCTGTATTTTGATAACCGTGCCAATAAATTTCACCATGAGGCTGTTGTTCTGTGCGTCGTGTCCTGACCCTCCCCCTCCGCCTCTCCTCACCCCCCTCACCTCTCCTCTCCCCCCCTCACCTCTCCTCTCCCCCCTCTCCTCTCCCCCGCCCCCCCTCACCTCTCCCCCTCACCTCTCCCCCCCTCACCTCCCCCCCTCACCTCTCCCCGCCCCCCCTCACCTCTCCCCCTCACCTCTCCTCCCCCCTCACCTCCCCGCCCCCACCCTCACCTCTCCCCCCCTCACCTCCCCCCCTCACCTCCCCCCCTCACCTCTCCCCCCTCTCCTCTCCTCTCCCCCCTCTCCTCTCCCCGCCCCCCATCTCCCCGCCCCCCCCTCTCCTCTCCCCTCTCCCCCCTCACCTCTCCCCCCCTCACCTCTCCCCCCTCACCTCTCCCCCCTCACCTCTCCCCCCCTCACCTCTCCCCCCCCACCTCTCCCCGCCTCCCCCCTCACCTCTCCCCCCTCACCTCTCCCCCCTCACCTCTCCCCCCTCACCTCTCCCCCCCTCACCTCTCCCCCCCTCACCTCTCCCCCCTCACCTCTCCCCCCTCACCTCTCCCCCCCTCACCTCTCCCCCCTCACCTCTCCCCCCTCACCTCTCCCCCCTCACCTCTCCCCCCTCACCTCTCCCCCCTCACCTCTCCCCCCTCACCTCTCCCCCCCTCACCTCTCCCCCCTCACCTCGCCCCCCCCTCACCTCTCCCCCCCTCACCTCTCCCCTCCCTCCCTCACCTCTCCCCGCCCCCCCTCACCTCTCCCCCCCCCCCCTCACCTCTCCCCTCCCCCCTCACCTCTCCCCCCTCACCTCTCCCCCTCCCCTCTCCTCTCCCCGCTCACCCACACTCCCCGATGGTTCTTTATCTCTTCCAGATCTCTGTGTCTCCCCCTCCCCCCGACTCTCAGTCTGAAGAATGGTCTTGACACGAAATGTCACCCATTCAACGAAAAGATCCAAGATTCAAGAGAGTTTATTGTCATGTGTCCCAGATAGGGCATAGAAACATAGACAATAGGAGCAAGAGGAGGCCATTCGGCCCTTCGAGCCAGCACCGATGGCTGATCGTCCCCAATCAATACCCGTGCCTGCCTTCTCCCCATATCCTTGACTCCACTAGCCCCTAGAGCTCTATCTAACTCTCTCTTAAATCCATCCAGTGACTTGGCCTCCACTGCCCTCTGTGGCAGGGAATTCCATAAATTCACACAACTCTCTGGGTGGAAACGTTTTTTCTCACCTCAGTCTTAGATCCTTCTCTCTGGGGATGCTGCCCGTCCCGCTGAGTTACTCCAGCAATTTCACAATCAATCACACGGTCACAATCACAATAAGACTTTATTAGACAAGTATGTATTGCAACATTCGAGGAATTTCATTTGCCAGGTCATTCATACCAATAAAAAGCAACGGGACGCGCAAAAGACATTTTAACATAAACATCCACCACAGTGACCCCTCCACATTCCTCACTGTGATGGAAGGCGAAACAAAAAGTCCAATCTCTCCCCTTCATACCTCCGTTGACGAGACGATCTTGACTCCTGTAGCCGGGCCCTCCGTGTTCGGGGGCGGTCAAGCTCCTGCATCGGGGGGGGGGTGATGTCAGCGATCGGACTTGTTGAATCTTCCCGACCCGGCCTCTCCCGAGACTGCGAGCCCTGGATGGTGAAGTCCGCAGGCCGCGCCCGGTTAGATAAGATAAGATAAGATACATTTAATTGTCATTTGGACCCCTTGAGGTCCAAACGAAATGCCGTTTCTGCAGCCATACATTACAAACAAATAGACCCAAGACACAACATAATTTACATAAACATCCATCACATCACTGTGATGGAAGGCCAAAAAAAATTATCTCTCCACTGCACTCTCCTCCCCCCCCCCCCCCCCCCCCCCCCGATGTCAGAGTCAAAGTCAAAGCCCCCGGCTGCGATGGCGATTGTCCTGCAGCCATTAAAGCCACGCCGGGTGGTGCGAGGTCGCACACCGGGTCTTGGTGTTGGAGCCCCCGGTGTGCGCTCGCAGAGTCCCGCGGCCATTCCAAGCCGCGCGGGCGGTGATGTCAGGCCCCGCTCCAGGAGCTCTTCAACCCCGCAACTCTGGCGGGAGAAGTCGCCGTTGCGAGAGCCCTGAAAAGCGGTCTCCCTCCAGGGACCCGCGGGCTCCCGGTGCCGCCGTCCACAGACCTTTGTTGGAGCCTCCGACTCTCCGGTCGGGCCGCAGCAACAGCAGCAGCAGCGCTCCTCCACCGCTCCACCCGCTCCGGACTCGGCCAGCCCCGCGACGGTGACGGTGAGTTGTAGCACCAGAGTCCCCGGTCTTCTCCTGTTGTAGGCCACTCCTCGTTGCAGCCCCAACGACAACGGAAACCCGACGAGAAAAGGTGGAGTCTCCAGTGCAGGGAGAGATTTAAAAAGTTTCCCCCTCCCACCCCACACACACACACCCCAACAAAAAATAACAAAAACTACATTAAAACACAGACAGAAAAAGAATAAAACGCAGACAGACTGCAGAGGCCGCTGCTGGCCGGAGCCGCGCCGCCCACCGGAGATGTGATAGAGCGGTCCCAGGCGAGGGATCGGCCCCGATGTTAAGTCCGCGCCCCGCGGTGGGGCTCGCGACACTCCGGGGAGGCCTCCAGCTCCATCGATGGTAGGCCGCAGAGCAACCGGTGGATGCGATCCGGAAAACGATCGTATCTCCAGCAAGGTAAGAATCCCCCTGCCCCCCACATGAAACAAACCCGGGGATCATTGACACAAACGTTAAACACACACTAACAATTAACAAAAGACGGATGTGGAGACCAAGTCATTGGGTATTTTTAAGACAGATTCTTGATTAGTACGGGTGTCAGGGATTATGGGGAGAAGGCATAGAAACATAGAAATTAGGTGCAGGAGTAGGCCATTCGGCCCTTTAAGCCTGCACCGCCATTCAATATGATCATGGCTGATCATCCAACTCAGTATCCCGTACCTGCCTTCTCTCCATACCCCCTGATCCCCTTAGCCACAAGGGCCACATCTAACTCCCTCTTAAATATAGCCAATGAACTGGCCTCGACTACCCTCTGTGGCAGAGAGTTCCAGAGATTCACCACTCTCTGTGTGAAAAAAGTTCTCCTCATCTCGGTTTTAAAGGATTTCCCCCTTATCCTTAAGCTGTGACCCCTTGTCCTGGACTTCCCCAACATCGGGAACAATCGTCCTGCATCTAGCCAGTCCAACCCCTTAAGAATTTTGTAAGTTTCTATAAGACCCCCTCTCAATCTCCTAAATTCTAGCGAGTACAAGCCGAGTCTATCCAGTCTTTCTTCATAAGACAGTCCTGACATCCCAGGAATCAGTCTGATGAACCTTCTCTGCACTCCCTCTATGGCAATAATGTCCTTCCTCAGATTTGGAGACCAAAACTGTACGCAATACTCCAGGTGTGGTCTCACCAAGACCCTGTACAACTGCAGTAGAACCTCCCTGCTGAGAAGGCATGAGAATGGGGTTAGCAGGGAGAGATAGATCAGCCGTAATTGAATGGCGGAGTAGACTCGATGGGCCGAATGGCCTAATTCTCCTCCTATTACTTTTGAACTATTGCACGTACAGATGTACAGTGACGTTTTATACCGCCATAATCAATTAAAACGCCCGATTAGTACAACGTGCGTGGAGATAATCAACTGAGACAGACACAACATGCTGGAGTAACTCAGCGGGACAGGCAGCATCTCTGGGGAGAAGGGATGGGTGATGCTTCGGGTCGACACCCTTCTTCAGACTGAGAGTCAGGGGGAGTGGGAGGCAAGAGATATGGATGGGTAAGGTGTGAAAACGAGAGATCAAAGGGGTCGAAGGTAGAAACATAGACACTAGGTGCAGGAGTAGAGGCCATTCGGCCCTTCGAGCCTGCACCGCCATCGATATGATCATGGCTGATCATCCAACTCAGTATCCTGTACCTGCCTTCTCTCCATACCCCCTGATCCCTTTAGCCACAAGGGCCACACCTAACTCCCTCTTAAATATAGCCAATGAACTGTGGCCTCAACTACCCTCTGTGGCAGAGAGTTCCAGAGATTCACACTCTCTGTGTGAAAAAAGTTCTTCTCATCTCGGTTTTAAAGGATTTCCCCCTTATCCTTAAGCTGTGACCCCTTGTCCTGGACTTCCCCAACATCGGGAACAATCTTCCTGCATCTAGCCTGTCCAACCCCTTAAGAATTTTGTAAGTTTCTATAAGATCTCCTCTCAATCTCCTAAATTCTAGAGAGTATTGCATCCGCTACCCTAGATGTCAGCTCAGACCCCTTAATAATCTTATATGTTTCAATAAGATCCCCTCTCATCCTTCTAAACTCCAGAGTGTACAAGCCCAGCCCCTCCATTCTCTCAGCATATGACAGTCCCGCCATCCCGGGAATTAACCTGGTGAACCTACGCTGCACTCCCTCAATAGCAAGAATGTCCGTCCTCAAATTAGGGGACCAAAACTGGGATGTAATGTTAAAATTGTACATGGCATCGGTGAGACCAAATCTGGAGTATGGTGTACAATTTTGGTCGCCCAATTATAGGAAGGATGTCAACAAAATAGAGAGAGTACAGAGGAGATTTACTAGAATGTTGCCTGGGTTTCAGCAACTAAGTTACAGAGAAAGGTTGAATAAGTTAGGTCTTTATTCTCTGGAGCGCAGAAGGTTAAGGGGGGACTTGATAGAGGTCTTTAAAATGATGAGGGGGATAGACAGAGTTGACGTGGAAAAGCTTTTCCCACTGAGAATAGGGAAGATTCAAAAAAGAGGACATGACTTCAGAATTAAGGGACAGAAGTTTAGGGGTAACATGAGGGGGAACTTCTTTGCTCAGAGAGTGGTGGCGGTGTGGAATGAGCTTCCAGTGGAAGTAGTGGAGGCAGGTTCATTGGTATCATTTAAAAATAAATTGGATAGGCATATGGATGAGAAGGGAATGGAGGGTTGTGGTATGAGTGCAGGCAGGTGGGACTAAGGGAAAAAAAGTTGTTCGGCACGGACTTGTAGGGCCGAGATGGCCTGTTTCCGTGCTGTAATTGTTATATGGTTATATGGTTAAAACTGCAGGTGTGGTCTCACTAGGGCCCTGTACAACTGCAGGAGGAGCTAGGTAGATGTTTCACTGTACACGTGGCCACGTGCAACCTGTTAGACCAAAGGGCCTGTTTCCATGCTGTATCTCTAAAACTACGACTCAGTGATTTGCGCTTTGCTGATTCATGGGTTGACACAGACATGCTGTTAGTTCAGGGAACTGACGTCACTGCTGATTTATGTCTATTGACAATGCACCCACCTAACCAGAGCAGACACTGTAATTCCTAAAGGTCTATAAATTATAATGCTTGCAAATTACGGAGCTTTACGCAACATGCTGACGGTGGTTCCGTGGACCTGCGGCTGGCTGGAAGCGGGAGAGAACTTGCGGCAAGTCTGGACCAGTCTGAACCTCCCTCCCCTCGACTCCATCTACACCTCACGCTGCCTCAGCAAGGCCAGCAGCATCATCAAGGACCAGTCTCACCCCCCCCGCCCACTCCCTCTTCTCCCCTCTCCCTCCCCCATTGGGCATAAGGTACAGAAGTGTGAAATCGAACGAACACACACACCTCCAGATTTAGTGTTTAAGAAAGAACTGCAGATGCTGGAATAATCGAAGGTAGACAAAAATGCTGGAGAAACTCAGTGGGTGAGGCAGCATCTATGGAGCGAAGGAAATAGGTGACGTTTTGGGTCATAGAAACATAGAAAATAGGCATTCGGCCATTCGAGCCTGCACCGCCATTCAATATGATCATGGCTGATCATCCAACTCAGTATCCTGTACCTGCCTTCTCTCCATACCCCTGATCCCTTTAGCCACAAGGGCCACATCTAACTCCCTCTTAAATATAGCCAATGAACTGTGTGGCCTCAACTACCTTCTGTGGCAGAGAATTCCACAGATTCACCACTCTCTGTGTGTGAAAGAAAATGTTTTTCTCATCTCGGTCCTAAAAGATTTCCCCCCTTATCCTTAAACTGTGTGTGGCCCCTTGTCCTGGACTTCCCCAACATCGGGAACAATCTTCCTGCATCTAGCCTGTCCAACCCCTTAAGAATTTTGTAAGTTTCTATAAGATCCCCCCTCAATCTCCTAAATTCTAGCGAGACCCTTCTTCAGACTGAACAATATGACCTCTACGCCACCATGCTGTCCAGTGGTACGGGTGTCAGGGGTTATGGGGAGAAGGCAGGAGAATGGGGTTGAGAGAGAAAGATAGATCAGCCGTGATTGAATGGCGGAGTAGACTTTGATGGGCCGAATGGCCTAATCCTACTCCCATCACGTAAGGACATTCTTGCTATTGAGGGAGCCCAGCGTAGGTTCACCAGGTTAATTCCCGGGATGGCGGGACTGTCATATGCTGAGAGAATGGAGCAGCTGGGCTTGTACACTCTGGAGTTTAGAAGGATGAGAGGGCATCTTATTGAAACTATAAGATTGTTAAGTGGCTTGGACACGCTAGAGGCAGGAAACATGTTCCCGATGTTGGGGGAGTCCAGAACCAGGGGCCACACACACAGTTTAAGAATAAGGGGCAAGCCATTTAGAACGGAGACGAGGAAACACTTTTTCTCACAGAGAGTGGTGAGTCTGTGGAATTCTCTGCCTCAGAGGGCGGTGGAGGCCGGTTCTCTGGATGCTTTCAAGAGAGAGCTAGATAGGGCTCTTAAAGATAGCGGAGTCAGGGGATATGGGGAGAAGGCAGGAACTGATTGGGGATGATCAGCCCATGATCACATTGAATGCCGGTGCTGGCTCGAAGGGCCGAATGGCCTCT